>JAPMLY010001016.1:0-134328 GCA_026401115.1 Tetraselmis chui
GGAGGCGCTTTATATTCAGAACTTTGAAAAGGTTGGGGGCCACCCTTGTATGTGCCTGCTGGCGAGGGAAAATAGTGTGGGGGGAGGAGGGAGAGCAATATGCTTAAGGTCGCAGTCATCTGATGACTGAGGCGTTGGGCGCAGGGCATGTTTGATGCGCAGCTGGAGCACCTGCAAAAAGTGCTGCGGAACAAGCAAATTTGGGCACTTAACGTGGGGGAGAACTTCGAAATTAGTTTAGATGCATGGAGCAAGTTCACCGCGGAGCTACCCTCCACTGCGGTGGCGTACCTTTATGTCCGTCTACCCCCCCCCCTCCCCTCTTACATGCCCAACAACTGTGTGTGCCTAGTGTCATCCCAGTGTGACTTGCCTTAACAACACGTGTTCCATACTACCTTAACTTCCAGGTGAGTGAGCACCACCTTTTGCGGACGGATTTGAAAGTGAGTACCCTCCTAGCGTCCTCATTGCGGTGGAGCATGCCTCTCCGTCTTTCCGGACGACATGCCAGTGCTGCTGTTTTTTTGCTGTGGGGAATGGGAAAGAATGGCTATGGAGAGAGGGAACAGGATGGAGACAGACGGTGACTTCTGGTCTTGGTTGTCTGTTTGTTGGGGTGGACAGGTTAAGATGCGGGATGCCATCCGAGAGAATAGAAACGTCGCACCGCCGCGCGACCCGCAGGTCATTTCTCGCATAGGGAACATGTGGTACAACCCCAAATTGCCTGCTGGCTACAATGCGGCAGCGGCAGCGTGGCAGAAGAAGGGGGTGCGGCGGCACGGCCACCTCCTCCGTGCTCGTGTGCCTCTGTCAAGGAGGGTGATCGAGGCAGAGGGTGAGGATGGTGGCCACGGCAATGGGTGCAGGAAGCGGCCACTGCCCGCCTCGTCCCATTCTCCCCAAGCCAAGCGCACAAAGGCCACCGTATCTGGGAAGACCACGTCACAGGCACATCCATCGGGCAGAAAGAGCCCCAAGGGGAAGGCAGCGCTAGCAGCCCCTTCCGCACTAAAGCTACCCTCGCCTGCCACGCTCACTTCATCTGCAGTCGCCAAGGAGCAGCGTGTGGAGCGCTCACACCGGCTCGCAAGGTCAGCCTGCCCGCCATGCCACTATTGCGGTTGTCGATTACAGAGACCCACACAAAGACTTCCCGAATCCGCTAGTAGTCCACGAAACTTGCAAATAGCGCTATTAAGCGTTATTTGTTAATTCCGTCTTGAAATATCTGTAAAAAACTCATCACCGCTCCCGCCCGTTTGGTCTCACCTCCGAAACTCGTTTGCTTTGTCGCCATCGTTTTTCTGATGGTGGCGGGCGATGATGGTGTCTATTTTGGGGGCTGCAGACGTCGCAGTGGACTAAGCTGCCGGAGTGTGCGTACCCGCAGTCAGGAGCAGTTGCCCGCCAAGCCCTCTCAGTTGGGGGACAGTAGTGTGCGGAAAGGGGGCAAGGCGACCTCCCCAATAGGCCGGGGCTACCTGCCTTCGGACAATGTAGGATCCCCTGTCATCCTCCTCCCTCCTAGCAATAAGGCAAGACGTCTCTCTCTCACACGCACACACACACACACACACACCACACACACACACACACACACACACACACACACACACTGGCGCCTTCGCAGTCAGGAAATCTCTCCCCGTCCTTGAAATTGGCAAATGCTACACATACTTGCAAAGTCATACATAGAATTAGGCACTTAAAGGCACTTAGATTAAAGGCACTTAATTACATGCAAGTCATCACGTACCCATGCACAGTAGCTTATGCACATTCAGACAGTCTGAGACATTCTGTAGCTTATCAATACCTAGTAGACTGGTGCATGGTATCTACGTCTCCTTACGCCCAAACCCTTGTCGTGCACCTTAAATCATTAGTTTTTCTCTATTTAAATTCAAACACGGACGCACACACACACACACACACGCGCACACGCACACGCTCACACGCGCGCGTGAACGCAAGCGGGAACACACACGCACACACACACACACACACACCCACCTGCCCATGCTGATGGACGCACGCACGTACACACATGCACACATAGTCACACACACACACACACACACACACACACACACACACACACACACACACACACACACACACACACACACACACGCAGATACAATTCATGAATACATAAACAGGCGCCTTCTCACTCAGTAAACCACTCCCGGTCTTCGAAATTTATAAATGCCTACACATACTTACATACACATAAACAGGCAGACATGCACTTCATTAAGTGTAAATAACCACTTATCCATGAGCAATAGCCAATGTAGATAGTCTTACACATCCGATAGCTGATAAATGCCTCGTTGACGAAGTCTCCTTACACTCAAACCCTTATTGCCATACACCTCATATCATGAAGTGTATTCTGTATGTAGAATCGGACAAACGCACTCACACACATACACACACACACACACATACATACACGCACACACATATGTACACGCGCGAGGTATACAAAGAGTGGAAGACGTGTACCTCGCTCACGGACACACGTCTTCCACTCTTTGTCTTTTGCAGGTCATTCATGATAGCTGACATTTGATGGCTGTCTGTCTTTGGGAATTGATTTACACAGTACAAATCACCGACTCCTCCCCACTGGCACGGCAAGCGGCCGCGCAGTCAGAGGGCGTTTGCTCCCCGCTCCTCAGAGAACGTAGGCAGCAAAAGGGCTCCCGCGGTGCTACCCGCACAGGAGCGGGAAGATGCCCAACTCGCGGATGCACCGTCCACTGTGGAGACGGCCTAGCCCGCGATTGCCTTCCTGTTGGAAACGACATAATGAAATCCGTTCTGAAGGTCGCCACTTTGTTGAGCTATCCACATAGTTGATATGAATATTTTGTCCTTCTTCTGAACGTTACCATGTAGCAACGCACGCTTTGACAGCGAGCTCCGCTATGCTTTCTGGTTTGGTAATGTAATGTGCTGCGGCATTCTTGTTTCAGAGCTGAGTTTTCCTAATCATGCGTGCTGATGTCAGCTTTCGGGTCGAGGACATCACAGTGAAAGACGAATTTTATGCAACCACTGGGCGTTAGCTGTACCGCCTGCAGCCTTCGTGGACTCTCTTGTCTTATCAAAGTCCTGGTATCATGGATCATTACTAAGCACAGGGTTCGCTGAAGGGCTTCTGATACGCGTCACACATATTTGTCCGAAGGCGCCGCTTCGATACACTATTTTATCATTATTTGAAACCTAAAAAGCATGTTTTGAGGTCCGGGACGCTATCTAGGTTATTTCTATGTTCGGGGACATGGGTCGCAACTGGGATGGGCCCATTACACAATGAAAATGAAAGTGGATCACAACAACCACCAATCGCTTGCTAGCTGTTGTACAACGGCCTTTTGGCAAAAAAATCCTCGGAAACTTACTATATAAAATTTGGGCCGGGGGTCTACTTGTCCATACTCTCCGAAGTTGTGGTGAGGCTATACTCCCCCTTGGGAGGGTCTGATAAGGTGTGTGTCAGTCTATTGGAGATGGAAGTACATAATTACACGTAGGGTTGTGCCGGCCCCACAAGGGGGCAAGATGTGGTGACTAGAGAAGTGCGAAGAGATAGATTCGCGGTCAGAAAGGCACCGGCAGGGCCGGCCGGCCACCACTAACAAGGATATAGATAAGCGCTAATATAGATATAGCAACACTAAGTATTAGGATGATAACTAGTTGCCTTATACATAAGATGACAACTAGAGGCAACGGGATGCTTGTGCAAACACCCCCGCACAAGGTAGCCGAGGTCTTGCCGTTGTCCAAGATTGTGTCGAGGAAGGTGCCATCTCGGTCGTAGGTGTTGTGTTGGTAGCGCGTGCCTCACGCCGGGTAGAAGTCGCGACATGTGCTCACATGATCGTGCTGCTACCGGCGAGTTGCCGATAGGAAGCGGTTCCAAATGTACAACGGAATGCACTAGTCTGACGTGCTCCGGGGAAAATTGTCCACGAGCGAATTAGCCTACGCATGAGAGCGACCGGCGAGGAAGGAGCAAAGCCAACAAAGATGTCAAGGGCGTGTAGGCACGGTAAAGCATAGATGGGCGCTCCTCGTGTCGACTCCCCCCCTTTGCCGTGGGCAAGGTTAGATCCTCGCAAAACGAGGTGAGCGCCGTGGCGTGGAAAAAAAAGCAACACTGATTTAAGTACGCACGGGCCGAATTTTCACGGGTCGGAGTTCACAAAAACAAGATCCGGTCGAGATTATCGGTAGGCTGAAAGCTATGTGGGGTTGAATGTTGGGTGGGGTGAGCGTGGCGCCGGGCGCTTTACACACGCTCTTCTCTTGTTTACGTGGGGAAATATTCAAGGACAACCACCTCGAAGGCGTGGTGTCGGAGGGACGAGGTAGGACTAGCGTGGCGCCGAGAGCTTTCCTCACGCTCTACTCTTTTTCACTTGGGAGTTGATCAATAGGACTAGCGTGGCGCCGAGCGCTTTACACGCGTTCTTGTCTTGTGTAGCTTGGCGGAGGGCCCATAACCTACTACTCGAGATGGAACTAGATGGTTACACGTAGGGTCGTGTCGGCCCCTGCCAGTGCCGTCGCCGGTCCGCGATCTCTCTCCACTCACTTCTCGAGTCACCACAGCTAGCCCCCTTGTGAGGTCGGCAAGACCCTACGTATAATCACATACTTCCATCTCCAACATGTTATGGGCCCTCACCAAGAAACACAAGAGCGGAGCGCCGGTTCCGCGTATCCGGGGCCGCGCTAGTCGTACATACTCCAACGCAACAAAGAGTAGAGCGTGTGTGAAGCGTTCGGCGCCATGCTAGTAATTCATCGTCCAACCGACACCACGTTTCGCCTTCGAGCAAGTTGTCCGTGATTGTCATGCCATCTCCCACGTAAAAAGGAGAAGAGCGTGTGTAAAGCGCCCGGCGCCACGCTCGCCCCACCTAGCCTTCAGCCACACCCGACCTTCAGCCCACCTGGCGCGCACTTTCATTTGTACTTTTATTGTTTTTTCCTAAAGGTAACGCCGCAACGCTCACATGACTTAGCAAGAACCTAACCTTGCCCACGGCCAAGGGGGGGAGTCAACACGAGAAGCGCCCGTCTATGCTTTAGCGTGCCTACACGCCCTTGACAACCATGTATGCTTTGCACCTACCTCTCCGGTCGCTCTCATGCGTCGGCTGTTTCGCCGCGGACAGTTTTTCCGCGCGACGTGTCAAACTAGTACATTACGTATTACATTTGGAACCGGTTCTTGTCGGCAACTCGCCGGTAGCATCACGTTCCTATGAGCACATGTCGCTACACCTACCCGGCATGAGACACGCGCAACAAGCACAACACCTATGGCCAAGATGGCATCTTCCTTGACACAAGCTAGGACTACGGCAAGACCTTGGCTACCTTGAGGGGGGTGTTAGCATTAGCATCCCGTTGCCTAGTGCTTATATACAAGATAGCCATTTGTCATTCTAGTACTTCGTGTTATGCAATTAGCGGTACTCTATTCCCTATTAGTGGCTACCTTGAGGGGGCTGTTAGCACTAGCATCCCGTTGCCTGGTGCTTATATACAAGATAGCTATTTGTCATTCTCGCACTTCGTGTTATGCAATTAGCGGTACTCTATTCCCTATAAGTGGCGGTCGACCGGCCTTGCCGGTGCCATCGCCGGTCCGCCATCTCTCTCCACTCACGTGATCACGTCTCCAGTCAACACAGCTAGCCCCCTTGTGGGACCGGCAAGACCCTTCGTATAGCCACTTACTTCCATCTCCAACACGGCCCCATAAGGGGGCCAGCTCTGGTGACTAGAGAAATGAGAAGATATAGACTAGGGCCGACCGGCCGCCACTAACAAGGATATAGATAATCGCTAATAGCACAACACTAAGTACGGCGCAAGCATCAACCCGCATCGCACACTCTCCGGGGGGGTGTAAAACCCCCGAACACCTTTTGGAGAGTTTGGATTTAGGGGGTTAACGGTTTAGCCGTGACTTATAAGTTTCCTATATGGCATTCTTGGGAGGGCCCAGAGACAGCAACCGGCGCATACGGTACTTGGTGTAAACTGGCGCATACGGTACGTGTTGTAAACAATTTCAATTTCAATTTCAATTTGTCAGCGACCGTCCTACAATCTACCATGTTAAAAGGAGAAGAGCGTGTGTAAAGTGCCCGGCGCCACGCTCGCCCCACCCAATTTCGAGTCTCACCTAGCTCAACCTACCGATGCTCTCGACCGGATATGGTTGTTTAAAACCGATCCGCGAAAATTCGGCCCGTGCGTATAACAATCAGTACCGTTATTTTTTTCCCGAGGCAACGCCGCAACGCTCACCTAATTCAGCGAGGAGCTAACCTTTCCCACGGCGAAAGGGAAGAGTCAACACGAGCGCCGGCTATGTTTGTGCGTGCCTACACGCTCCTAACGGCCTTGTTGGCGTTGCTTCTTCCTCGCCGGTCGCTCTCATGCGTCGGCTAATTCGCCCGTGGACAATTTTCCCCGCTACATGTCAGACTAGTACATTCCGCAGTACATTTGGAACCGCTTCATATCGGCAACTCGCCGGTAGCGGCACGTTCTTGTGAGCACATGTCGCTACACCTACCCGGCTTGAGACATACGTTACAAGCACAACGCCTTCGACCAAGATGGCACCTTCCTCGACGCAAGCTAGGATGACGTCAAGACCTCGGCCATCTTGAGGGGGGGTGTTAGCACTAGCATCCCGTTGCCTAGTGCTTATGTACAAGGTAGCTATTTGTCATCACAGTACTTAGTGTTGTCTTAATAGCGGTTCTCTATTTTCACATTAGTGGCGGTCGGCCGGCCCTGCCGGTGCCTTCGCCGGCCGCCATCTCTCTCCTTCTCACTGCTCTAATCACCACAGCCGGCCCCCTTGTGGGGGCGGCACGACCCCACGTGTAACTATCCGTTCCCGATTCGGACATTGTTACAAAAATATCGGCAAACTGGACCGATTGATGTGTAACGGCCATCAATACTTTGTCATTTAGGACACTTAAAAGAACGCTTGGGCCGGGTACTCTTCGACAAGGTACACCTACTGACACAAGGTGTGCCGACGTTCGTCGGAGGTTAAAAACTGTAAGCACCCCCAATACTTGCCACATTTCCCCGCCTAAGCCGTAACAACAGAAATAATTTTGTAATCAATAACAAAAGATACAAAAATAAATCCACTTGTCAAGAATGCAAAATGAAACTGCTGCTCGACTTTCACGAGGCACTGTCCGCTCCCACCAAACCGGGGTGCCGACCGGACTAGGCCGATCGGCGTTCGAAGGGATCGACGGGCCGGCTTAATCTAGCTCCCGCGTGATTCCGGTCTTGCCGAGTTGCCGGAGAAAGGAGGGGAAAGCCTAGCGAAAACCCCTCCTCACGCGGTCGCTCGACGATCCCGCCGTCGCATCCCGTAAGCCCCACCCCAAGGTCGTAGCCGCTCCTCCCGTCGCGACTTTACTCCTAGTCGAGGTCCCCCGTCGCCTCGAGGGCAAGTAGGTGGGACCGAGATAGCTAGGCAGAAAAAGCTAGCGCTCCTGCCGCCACGCTGAAAGGTTTCTCCGATCATTTCGCCGGCTTTTCCTGTGTTGGTACCTCGGTACATGTCTGGAAAAGCAGCATATCGACCGTACCCCCACCCGCCGTTCGCGCGTCTATCGAGCACCATGGTTTCGAGTGCGAGCCTCCGCGCTGACCCGGGCTCGCACTATGTAATACTAGGTGTGCCTAGCGATAGTGGGTAGCGGTAGAGTAGGGTATGATCGCCATAGCCGGATCCAAAAAAGCCGCGGGGTGCGAAAAGTATTTAAACCCTCCGTACCGGGTTTTCCGGCGGCGGCTTATCATGAGGACCGCCGCCGCCATACCTCGCTGATCCTCCCGTCGCGAAAGTCATCCTAGTTGTTGTTGTCGTGTTGTCCCCTTTCGGCCGGCTCGACGTCAACATGCCGGTCGGCGTCGAACAACCAACCACGAAAATGAAAATGAAAATGATTTGAAATATGTACCGCTATCGCGTTGTGCGGCTGCTGTCTAAGGGCCTTCTTGCTTTTGTCGTCTAGGACGTAGAGAGCAAAAGTTGGGCCGGCATCCCTAGTCCTAGATACTCCTAGGGACTAAGTTAGTAAAGCCGTACATGGGAGTGTAATCGAATTCCGGCAGGGCCAAAGGATGAAAGACAATGCATTACATGCTACTTAGCGGGTAAGTCCCGCTGTGAATCCACAGAATCCCCCTTCACCGTGGAAAAATAAACAACCTACACTTAGTTATATCGCTAACTCCGATCGCTTTGCTAGGGGATTGGCCTCCTAGTCTCCCTCTCTTCCTTCACCCTCTATTTCCACACCACCAAAAAAGACCGGTTGAGGCGGTATTAGACGCCCCACCGTAGCTATTCCTACCGGGGATATGTCGAGGCGCGGGTGATTATTCTAGGCGTCCCCTTGCTAAGTGGGTAGCTATCGAGGGTTGGGCAGGTGTGGATCGAGCAAGGGGGTATATCGGCCAGAGAGACGTCCGCCGCGGCGGATTTTGGTGGTGGAGGACGAGAGCGTTGGGGTGTGGAGATTGATGGGCGAGGGAGAGTGGAGCTTCGGGAGTCGGGGTATGGGCGGGGTGTTTTTCCGCCGTGCGAAAAGAGCAAGAGGGGGTCCTCGGCCATCAAAGCCGCGTAATTTTCTGCAAGTTTTTCGCGGGAAGTGGGGGAGGCTGTTCGGAGTGCGAGGCGCATGGAGAGAATACCTTCTTCGTAAAACCCTATGTCTTAGGTGAGGAAACCTGGGGGTTTCGGAGGGCGTCGTTCAGAAGCTCGGACGAGCTGCCACGGGGCTTCGTGGGGTGTGTCGGTAGAGTGTGTGTCCTCCTCCATGTCGCTCGGGTGGTCGTTCTTTGTTCTGCCGTAGCGGGAAGATATTGGGGTCGATCAAGAGTGATAGCAACTTCGGAAGTGTCGGTAGGCTGTGAGGTGCTACCCGCACGTTGCGCGTCCGGGCGGTTACGGAGTGGGGTGTGGGGGCGGACTAGCTCCAACTACAAAAAAAACGGATCGGCCAACATAATCTAGTGTGACAGCAGTCTTGTCAAAATCCCTAAATTGAGGTTTGGCAAAAATGCGAGTAAGAAAGTTATCCAAGAATAGCAACATTCTCAATTCATAGCATGACATTGCACTACTAAAAGGAATATGAGAAAACATATATTTCCGTGATGTGGAACGCTCAATCATTGGGAGCGGCTCCAACTTTAGGGTGGTGACCGACCCACCTTTTTCGTGGTTGGTTGTTATCGAGCGAGCGCCATGCCCTAGCGCTGCTTCCCGGCTTTCCGCCGCCATCTCCAAAACCCGCGTCCCGCCGATTATCCCTCCGTACAGTCCTCGCCTCCACATACTCATGAAGATAAAGGCCCCCCCCCCCCCATGGGACGGTATCTTAATTGAAATTGAAATTGAAATTGTTTACAACATGTACCGTATGCGCCGGTTTTACACCAAAAGCCGTATGCGCCGGTTGCTGTCTTTGGGCTCTCCCAACTATGCCATACAAGGAACTTACAAGTCAGGGCTAGACCGTTAACCACCTAAATCCAACCTCTCCAGGGATTGTTGTAAGTAATACCGTATACGTATTAGTTGGAGATAGCTACTGTAAGCTACCCTAGATATGATTAGTACATGTCTAGATCGGACATACCGATAAACTGTTTGACTCGGTACAGAGCTTTCGCTAGGCTACAGCTCTCCCACTTCTGTTGTCCCGACACCACGCCTGTAGGCTGGTTGTCGCCGTAACTGCTCCGCTTGCGGGACTGTGACTGTAACTACGTTTGCGTAAGTTATCTTCCACACTAACTATGTTTGCATGGTTCAATAGGTTATGGGCCCCCGCCTCACGTCACTCACGCGCGACAACCTGGTTCGGCGAGCTGCGATCGACAGCTCTCCGGCAGAAGGCAAGTTTGTTTAGACACCTAGTACTTTCAACTTGTAGTCGGCGGTATCGCCAGTATAAACTGCGATTTAAAACCCGCCACCACCCCTCTTAAGTCAGCCACTCGACGGCGATAGCCAGCCACCCACACCGACGCACTCGTCGTGTGTGGACAAGGTGCACACATGTCCAAGCTGGAGAACGGGGGGGCGCACCATCGGGTGAATACGCATCCACAGGTTGCACGCCAGCCGTAGCTTACCTTTTATTTTTATATTATCCTAGCGACTCAGCCACCAGCGCAGCGCTCCACCTGTCATGGCCTTGGCCTCGACTTGTGCCCCACACTGGGTGGAGGATACAGAGAAGGTGCTCTGAGACACCCCGGGGCTACAGGCCGAGGGGTCGGCGGGCATCAGGCCGTCTCTTTGAAACCGTTGTTAGGCACGAGTCCGGCTAGCGGTTTTTACCGCTGCCTGTTTTTTATTCAGCTCTTTCCTTTTCGCCCTCTGTCGAAATGGCGCCGAAAACTCCGCCTGTTTCACCCCCTGACTCCCCTGACTCAGGCTCACAGCAGAGCAACCTCGACCCCCCCCCGGATACTCTAGCGCTGCTCGTTGCGCAAGTGGCGCGCATAACAGCTCGTCTCGACTCGCAGTCGGCCGAGGCTGCTGCTGTTGCTGCTGCGGGTGCTAATCCGCACCCCCCTGTCGCTCAGCGCCGCCACGATGCTTAGCTCGAACCCGTCCGGGACAGCCACGACGTGCACACCCTCCCCCTGCTTGAACATCCCCAGCCTGGATACGTCCCCTCGGACGCAGAAACAGTCTTCGCTGCTGCTACTCATGCAGCTCCTGTTGGCGACCCCACAGTCGCACAACGTCACGATGCGCCCCGCGAGCCCTCGCGTGCCGATGCGCACCACGACCCCTCGCGTCACGCCCTCCAGGTTGATCACCTCCCACCACCTCCCCCCTTCCCCCCCGCTGGATATGCCCTTCACCACCCCGGCCCTCACATCCCGGAGGCGCCCTCTCACCTCGTCCCCCCCTACCGTGACCACCCGCACTCGTACGGCCCGCCACGTCCCATGGCCGGCCGCTCTCCCTTTCCCGGTGGCCCACCTCCTCCCTTTCATGGCCGGCATTCTCCCCCAGTCCAACATGGCGACCCCGCCACCCGTGGCCGTCGTCGCCCCACTATTGACCTGGTGGTCATCGCCCGGGCGGCACACGAAGCCCCCGGCTTCGACAAGGACGCCCTCAACCGGTCCATGAAGATGTCGGTCCACGTCATGGGCCCGACCACGGACTTTAAGCAATGGAAGAGGACCTTCCTTAATTTCCTCTCCATCAAGGCCGCATACCTCATTCCACAGCTGGCCATACGCGACTCCGGCGTTTGGCTCGACGAACCAGCACAACACTACGCCTACACGCTGCTTCTCCGTGCAGCCAGCGCGAATCAGCGCGCTGACCAAGCGATGAAATGCGTTTCTCCAGCCCGCCCTGACTGCGCCGCTGCCGCGTGGGACATCATGTGTGAACGCCTCGACTGTCGGTCTTTTGCTCGCTCCTTGTCCCTCTTGGACAACTTGACGGTCAGACAGCGCCTTGGTCATTCACTCAGTGACTATGTCCACTACATGCGCCAGACCTTTGACGACTACAACGACACATGCCAATTGGTTGATGGCTCCGTTGCCATCCACCCCCACCACCTCGGTCTCCTCATGCTGCGCGGTATTTCCAGCAGCGGCCCACACGGTCAGGCGAAGCAATGCGTCATCAACGCCTTTGACACGGACTACATCATGTCGGCTGATGAAGTGATGGCCAGCATTCTCCACCTCGCGCACAACATGGACGACGACCCTGCCCCGGACACACCCGCTCCGGCCATATCACCCCCTCCCATCTCCGCGTTCGTCGCTGCGGGCCGCGGCTCGCACAGCGGTCGAGGCCCACCACACCGTAACCCTCGCGGCCATCGACCCAACAAGTGTGGCGTTTGTGGCAGCCTCAACCATCTCATGTCCGCCTGCACTGCCACGGATGACGCTATCCTTAAGTGGAATCTCGCCAAGCGTAGGATGACAGTCCAGAAGTACGGCGCCGCCGACGGCACCCCCTCTGCTCACGCTGCGCTGCTGAGCGACGTCCCTGCCGGCGACGCCCCCGCCGATGACACCGACTGCCTACCCACCCTCAAGGACTGCGCTGATGACTACGATGACGACGAGGTGAGTGTCCCATTCAGCTCTGTGGCATTCTCCTCTTCCCTCGCCCCGGGTCGTAACCTGTCACAGTTTTGGGTCGTTGATTCCGCCTGCTCGATTAACCTCACCGCGTTCCGAGATGACTTCGTGAAATTCACGCACCCCTCCGCTCCCTCTCGCGTGGGCGGTGTCGGCGTTGACGTTAAGGGCAGTGGCTCAGTGCGGATTTCTGTCAGACTTGCCTCTGGCCAGCTCATTCACCGCACTGTGTATGCACTCTACACCCCCGACCTATCATCTCGCTCCGCACAGCGTATCGGCAGACTACTTAGTGTCAGCTGGATGCAAACTCACAGCGGCTGTGAATTCATCTTCCCCTCCAACTCTGGCACTGGTTTGCTTTTGGTACCCACAGGCATGGGTGTGCTAGAACCGTCCGGAAACGGTCTCTACCTCCTTCCCCACCAGCCGGACCTCCCTTCCAGCCCATCCGCACCGGCGGAACTTGACGCCTCACCTCAAGTTGCCCTTACTGCCCAGTGTGATCCCGTCATGTGGCACCGTCGGTTTGGCCACCTCAACATGCACAGCCTTTAGGCCCAGCATAATCACGGTGTCCCGACTAGCCCTGTGTTAGCTAGCGCTGTAACCAAAGTTTCTTGCGACTCTTGCTTACTTCACAAAGCCACAGCTGCACCACGCAACACAGCCGCTTACGCGAAGCCATCCCACCCCCTCCTCAACCTGTCCGCTGACCTCTGGGGCCCGGTCAATGTCCCCTCCCCACATGGCCTCCGTCACTGCTTGCTCGTCATCGACCACCACACCAACTACATGTGGGTGCGGTTCCTTAAGTCTAAAGACGACGCATGTTCGGAATTGGAAACCATCCTTTTGGACATCAAACACTTGCATGCTCGCCATCACTCCCAGACGGGCGCGTTCGCACCGGTCCTCAAGTTTGACTCCGACTCTGTGTTTGCAGCTGCTGTCACTCGCCGAATGTGCGCACACCTCGGCGTCGGGGTGCATTTCTCTGCCCCATACGCCCACCACATGCTCGGCAAGACCGAACGTCCCTGGCGCACAATCCGGGACAATGCATCGGCGATGCTCCACAACATGGCCGTCCCCAACTCCATGTGGTCGTGCGTTGTCAGCACTGTTGTGTACCTTCGCAACCGCACGTATAGTCGCTCGGTCGGACCTAATGGGGGCGTCCCCCTCACACTCCTTACGTCGTCGGTGCCCAACGCCTCCAAGTTCCGCGTCTTCGGCTGCGCCGTTTTCGCCAAGGTCCCCGACAAACAACGTCGGAAACTCAGTGAAAAAGCATTTCGCGGCGTCATGGTGGGCTATCCCCCTGACGCACCCGGGTATCGTGTCTACAATCCGGAAACGCGGCGCATCACCAATTCCGTACATGTTATCTTTCAGGAAGACACCCCAGGCTTCGACACACAACCCTCCGTCGACTCGGCCATCACCAACTCTTCGGAAGACGAACCCGCAGACTCACCCCTATCCCACCCCATTGACCTCACATTAACCACACCCCTACCCCCCCCCCGGCAGCCCCTCGCCATGCTCGGCTCCGCTCCCACCCCATTCGCTACGGCGATATGGTTGCCCACTTGTCCGACTACCCACCGACCCTCGTAACGGCGTGTTGTGATCCTGAACAAGGCAAAGCTCAAGAGGACATATTTGAGCACCCTCACGTCCCCGACCTTGTCACGGGTCCCCCACACACACCTGCCGGCACGTCCCCTACTGCCGTCGCCCTCCTCTCCGCCCGAGAGTGTGTGGAACCAAAATCCTACCGGGCTGCGCTGGACAGCGCCCAAGCCCCCCAATGGCAAGCCGCTATGCAACAGGAGTATTCCTCCCTCATCAGCAACGGCACGTGGGACCTTGTGGACCTCCCCCCCGGCCGCATGGTCGTTAACATCATGTGGATCTTCAAAGTCAAGTCGGATACAGCCGGCGACGTCTCCCGCTTCAAAGCGCGGTTCGTCGCCAAGGGGTGCAGTCAACGCGCTGGACTGGACTACACGGAGACCTTCTCCCCGGTCATCCGCATGGCCAGCCTCCGTCTCTTCCTAACCATCGCAGCCGCCCGCGACCTTGAACTCTGCCAGCTTGACATCGACACAGCGTTTCTCTACGCCCCCATCCGGGAGGATGTGTACATCCGCCAGCCCCTCGGCTTCACCGATGGAACGTCCAAGGTTTGTCACCTCAAGCGCTGCCTCTACGGCCTTAAGCAGTCCCCCCGCAAGTTCAACATGCTACTTCGTGCATGGCTCGTCGACCATGGATGGCAACAATGCGTCTCCGACCCGTGCATCTACATCTTTCGCACCGGCCACGTCTTCGCCATGATCGCCGTGTACGTCGATGACATTCCCGCGGCCTGCAATGATGCCACTTGGCTCGCATCGTTCAAAGCCCAACTCGGAGCACGGTTCAAGATCAAGGACCTAGGCGACCTCTCCCAACTCCTCGGCATGCACATTACCCGCGATCGCTCCACGCGCACAATCTCGCTGGACCAGTCCAAGTACATGCGCGACATCCTCTCCAAGTACGGCATGTCCGACTCTAAGCCGTCGTCACTTCCGATGGACCCGGGCTTTCTCGCCGGCCTTGCACACTTGAATTCGCCCTCTCTCACAGGGGTGGCCAAGGACGTCTACCCCAGCCTCCTGGGCAGCCTCCAGCACGCATCCGTTTGTACACGCCCCGATGTCTCCACGGCGTTGAGCATCCTCGGCTCTGCCCAAGCCTCACCCACCGAGGCACACTTGCAGGCTCTGAAAAAGGTCATCCGCTACCTCCATGGCACCATCGACATGCGCCTGACGTTGGGGGGGGCCTGGACCACAGCCTCCAACTCACAGGCTTTGCCGACGCTGATTGGGCCAACGACAGCAGCAGTGCAGCACCCGCAAGTCTCGCTCCGGCTATCTCTTCACCCTCGGACGCGGGCCAGTCAGTTACAAGTCCAAACAACAGACTTGTGTGGCTCAATCCACGTGTGAAGCGGAGTACTACTCTGCGGTTGACGCCACCAAGGAGGGACTCCACCTCCGACAACTCATGGGGGAAATCTTCAACTCCCCCATCACCGAAACCACCACCATCCGGGAGGACAACCAAAGCGCCATTGCATACTCCCAGAATGCCTTGGTCAGCGAGAAGACTAAGCACATCGGTCTGAAGTGGCACTTCCTCAAAGACCACGTGGAGCAGGGAACCATCAAGTTGAGGTACCTCCCCACTGACCAGATGGTGGCTGACATGCTCACCAAACCCCTCCCAGGACCTGCACTAGCAAGACACCGAAGTGCGATCCTTGGAGGACAAGACCCAATGCAACGCTTCATCCCGTAGCTACCTTCAGGGGGAGTGTTGTATGTAATACCGTATACGTATTAGTTGCAGATGGCTATTGTAAGCTACCCTAGATATGATTAGTACATGTCTAGATCGGACATACCGATAAATTGTTTGACTCGGTACAGAGCTTTCGCTAGGCTACAGCTCTCCCACTTCTGTTGTCCCGACACCACGCCTGTAGGCTGGTTGTCGCCGTAACTTTTCCGCTTGCGGGACTGTGACTGTAACTACGTTTGCGTAAGTTATCTTCCACACTAACTATGTTTGCATGGTTCAACACGGATGTTCGGGAGTTTTACTCCCCCCCGGGGAGTTTGTGCAGGATGAGGCGAGGGCGGCGTGCATTCAGGGGCGTGCGAAGGGGCAATGTGCGGAGGCGCGGCGGGAGGTCGTGCGGGACTTGATGCGGTATATGAGTAGGAGATGATGCAGCCATTGGACAGTATGCGTATGGAGTTGTGCAAGGATGCGAGACGTGTCGAGGCGTGCTTTGGAGATGAGTTTATCAGGAGGGTCGGTGCGGGAGGTGAGTAGCGAGGTGAGACTCGTGATGGTGGAGGAGTGCGGTGTACTTGTGCGGCTCATGACGATGGGAAGGATGTCTACCACTGTGCCTGGCCAGTGGCTGCGGATGGCGTTTGCAAGGGGTGTGCATTTGGCACGTATAAGGGTAGGTGTGTGGGAGAGGTTATTGTCCGTGCAGTACTTCCATTCCCCTATCTGAATCTTTTTTATGGATGCGTAGCGTCGGCGACCGTTTGAGTGACCAACGAATCGAGGTTCGAGGATGCGGATGAAGTCGGGTTTGTGTGCGGGGGGTCGTAGCGCGGGGGGGAGAATCTCAGGTGGGAGGACGGCGGGACACGAGGTTAGGGAGTCGGGCGAGAGACCTTCGTCAGCAGCAACAAGGCGGGTGGGCATGTGGGTGGGGTGAGGTGGGTGGCAGTCAAGTGGAGTGTGGGCATGAGTGGGGGAAGCAAATGATTTTATGGGTTTGTTACCGAAGTCTGCAGTGATGGTTTCCCAACGTCCTCCGTTGTGGCGCTCCAGTAGGGAGAGTAGGAGTTGTAGCGCGCTGTTGTGTCGGTCTTGTCTTAGGCAAGACATGGTGGGGCAGTTACCGGCCATGTGGCCGTTGCTAGTGAATTAGCCACATAGGGGGCAGCGCAAGGTGGGGTTATGAGTAAGACGGCGGGTGTTGTGGACTCCCCACATGAATTCTTGCTTGTGTGTGAACTGGATACTTGTGAGGGTTGAGTGTTTTTTGTGGAAAGAGAATTCGGCGCCGTCCTCCGCGGCGCGGGCGAGGAGGGCACCGTGTTTGGTTGTTTGCGAGAGGGGTGTGTGTGTTTGTTTGGTGCTGAAGGTGCGTGCGTCGGCTTTGAGGTTGGTGTATTTGTAGGGTAATGGGTCCCCTAGGGTTTGTGGAATGAGGGTGTATGGCCAGGTCCAGTGGCCTATCGTGACCTTTGAACCTGTGGTGTATGTAGTGTCGGGTGGGTGACCATCCGCGACTTGGTTGGCGAGGGAGTTTGCGAGGTCGTTCGTTACCTAGGGAGTGGTTGTGTGCTTTGATTTTGCCGAGGTGTGTACGGATGCCTGCGCCGCAGCGGGTTTTAAGGGTGTGTGTGATGGATAGGAGGGTGTCGCGGTGGATGTTGTGTCTGTAAGCGGAAGGGCAGTTGAGGTATCCTTGTATGAGGCGGAGGGAGCACGCACTGTCTGTGAGGAGGTGGGTGCGGCCAAGCTGGAGGCCTATATCTATGCCAGCTAATTCAGCGCGGTTTATTGTGTGTGAGGGAGGGGTAGAGGTCACCATGATTTTGATTTTAGTGTTCGAGGCGGGGTGGGTAGCTGCTGCTCCGAGGGGGTCGAGCCTCTTTTTTTCGAGCCGTCGGTGTATACAAAGTCCTGCCAGTTCCAAGCAAGAGTGCCTATGGTGGGGGGGTATGTTAGATGCAGGCGTTCCGGGAGGGGGTATGTGATGGGATGAGTCGGGTCTGGGGGGGGAGGTGGTATATGCCTGCTGAGTGGGGTGAGTAGGTGTCGAAGAGGTGGGGAGGAGGGGGGTGATGTCGGGGATGGGGTGGTGAGTGTCGTAGATGGATTCGAGAGTGTTGTGGAGTGCGGTCATGGCTGTGGGTGACGGGAGGGTGGAGAGTGCGAGGGGGTTGGCGACGAGGTAGATGTCGACCATCCATCGTGTACCGAATGGGGTAGGGGTGGGGTTGCCAGTGTGTTGGTCGGGGGGTAGGAAGGTGTTTGCGTCATTGGGGAGGGTGTAAAGGTGGTGGGTGTATGGGGAGTTGATGTACTTGGAGTGGCGGTAGAGTGTGTGTTCCCATCGGGGGAGGATGAGGATGGTTGCGCTGGGTGTGTGAGGGGCTGTGAGGTGTGCGCTGGTGATTGCGTGTTCCATGGCACGTCTCATGCATTCGTGGTCGTATTCGGGGTTGGCTATGTTGGTGCCTTGCCATGTGTGTGGGGCATTGCTGCCACTAGATGAGAAGACTAAGTCTTCGGGGTAGAGGGAGTGGTATGTGTGGGAGTGAAGGGATTTATTGAGGGGGTCGGAGTAGAGTTATGTCTGTATGTGGAATGTGTGGCGGAGAGCTGTGAGTAGGTCTTCTCTAGTGGCCCATCTATTACGGGTGGTGGTGGCGGGTGTGGGTGAGTGGATTTCTGAGCGGGAACCTAGGCGAGTGAGGAGGTGGTAGACCTCCTCTTCGAACGTATGCTGCGAGAGGTCGGGGCGGAAGAGTTGGTAGAGGTGGCAGACGCGGGGGCCGTTGAGGGTGGTGACCGTGCGGCCGTCGGGAGTGCAGAGTACGGTGGTGTCGTGGAGTGATGGGTGTGCGTGGATGGCGAATTTACCGGCAGGGAGCATGTCGAGGTCGGGGTTGATGGGGTCATGGTTGAATGTGATTAGGGGGTGTGACCGGGGAGGGGGTCCAGGTTGTGGCAGAATGGGTGTGGTGGAGGGGACAAAGCCGGAGTTGAATGCGGTGAGGGCGGTGGGGCCGGAGGGGGTCTCACTGATGGTGTCGTGTAGTTGTAGGCATGGGGCCAACTGGACCTCGTGGAGGTGGGTGAGGTCGTGTTGTTGTCCGCGAGCACACCACTCGCACTGCCATGTGGCGGGTCCCTGAGCTGGGCGGCATTGGGAATGTATGGCAAAGTGCGGGCATGTGCAGCAGGTGGAGGTGGGTTCTGTGTGCAGTGGGTCATGAGAGATGGAGCAGGTGGTGGGGGAGGGGGTGGGGAGGCATACCGATGTGGGGGTGGAGGAGATGAGGCGGAAGCCGTCGTCGAGTTGTAACTGAATGTCCCATTCCGTGAGGTGTTCCGGGGCCCATTCTACAATGTACTGCGTTTGGCCGTATTTTGTGTCCTTGTGTTTGGAAATGATACGCGTTACGTCGCAGGGGGGGTAGTGATGGTCTGAGGGGGTGAGGTATTCTGTGTCTAAGTGTGTGGTGGGTGCGGTGGGGGTGGGGTGAATGGTGCGGGAGGTGTAGATGCCGGATGAGAGGGAGAGGGGTGAGCGAGGGAGGTGTGGGGAGAGGAGGGGAATTCATGAGGGGTGTATAGTGGTGGGGGGGATGCTTGTTTGGTAGTGAGGCTTGTGAGGGGGAGGCGGTTGTGGATAGTATCGAGGGGTTCAGTGAGGATTGCGGCGAGGAGGCGGATGGGGAACTGAGAGTGGGGTGGTGGTAAAGATCCGCACCTTATCCACCACGTACTCCCACTGGCCCTCGGAATCCATCATGTCAACATGTTACACCCCACCCACACTCAAGTGAATAGTTAGAGCTCAACGCGATGCGGGCACCCTATTCCACAACATCCCTCCACTCTCCCTCACCAACCCTATCGCCTCCACAGTCCGTGCCCACTTCACCACTCAAGACAACGCCCTCCTCGCCTCACTCCGGGACAAAGCCACACACATCACAGACCCTCACACATATAAACAAGCCTACTGCGAATTCTCTCCCCGCAAAACACACGCCTCCCTCCTCCCTTGCCTCACCCCCCTCTGGAAAAATAACATCACCACGTGGCCACAAGTCCTCCTCAGAGCCACCTCATCCTCCTTCATCCTGAAATCATGCAAATCCATCACCAAACTCACGGGGTCCACCACCCCACTCTCAGTTCCCATCCGCCTCCTCGCCGCGATCCTCACCGAACCCCTCGATACTATCCACAACCGCCTCCCCCTCACAAGCCTCACCTCCAAACAAGCATCCCCCCCCACCACTATACACCCCTCATGGATTCCCCTCCTCTCCTCACACCTCCCTCGCTCACCCCTCTCCCTCTCATCCGGCATCTACACCTCCCGCACCGCTCACCCCACCCCCACCGCACCCACCACACACTTAGACACAGATTACCTCACCCCCTCAGACCACCACTACCCCCCCTGCGACGTAACGCGCATCATTTCCAAACACAAGGACACAGAATACGGCCAAACGCAGTACATGGTAGAATGGGCCCCGGAACACCTCACGGAATGGGACATTGAGTTACAAATCGACGACGGCTTCCGCCTCATCTCCTCCACTCCCACATCGGTATGCCTTACCACCCCCTCCCCCACCGCCTGCTCCATTTGTCATGACCCACTGCACACAGAACCCACTTCCACCTGTTGCACATGCCCGCAGTTTGCCATACATTCCCAATGCCGCCCAGCTCAGGGACCCGCCACATGGCAGTGCGAGTGGTGTGCTCGCGGCCAACAACACGACCTCACCCGCCTCCACGAGGTCAAGTGGGCCCCATGTCTACAACTACACGACACCATCAGTGAGACCCCCTCCGGCCCCACCGCCCTCACCGCATTCAACTCCGGCTATGTCTCCTCCACCACACCCGTTCAGCCAGAACCCGGACCCCCTCCATGGTCACACCCCCTAATCACATTCAACCACGGCCCCATCAACCCCGACCTCGACATGCTCCCTACCGGTAAATTCGCCATCCACGCACACCCATCACTCAACGACACATCCATACTATGCACTCCCGACGGCCGCGCGGTCACTACCCTCAACGGCCCCCGCGTCCGCCATCTCTACCAACTCTTCCGCCCCGACCTCTCGCAACATGCGTTCGAAGAGGAGGTCTACCACCTCCTCACTCGCCTAGGTTCCCGCTCAGAAATCCACTCACCCACACCCGCCACCACCACCCGTAATAGATGGCCCACCAGAGAAGACCTCCTCACAGCACTCCGTCACACATTCCGCATCCAAACAGAACTATACTCCGACCCCCTCAATAAATCCCTTCACTCACACACATACCACTCCCTCTACCCCGAAGACTTAGTCTTCTCATCTAGTGGCAGCAATGCCCCACACACATGGCAAGGCACCAACATAGCCAACCCCGAATACGACCACGAATGCATGCGCCGCGCCATGGAACACGCAATCACCAGCGCACACCTCACAGCCCCTCACACACCCAGCGCAACCATCCTCATCCTCCCCCGATGGGAACACACACTCTACCGCCACTCCAAGTACATCAACTCCCCATACACCCACCACCTTTACACCCTCCCCAACGACGCAAACACCTTCCTTCCCCCTGACCAACACACAGGCACTCCCACCCCTACCCCATTCGGCACACGATGGATGGTCGACATACACCTCGTCGCCAACCCCCTCGCACTCTCCACCCTACCGTCACCCACAGCCATGACCGCACTCCACAACACTCTCGAATCCATCTACGACACTCACCACCCCATCCCCGACATCACCGCCCCTCCTCCCCACCTCCTCGACACCTACTCACCCCACTCAGCCGGCATATACCACCTCCCCCCCCAGACCCGACTCATCCCATCACATACCCCCTCCCGGAACGCATGCAACTAACATGCCACCCCACCAGAGGCACTCTTGCTTGGAACTGGCAGGACTTTGTATACACAGACGGCTCGAAAAAAGGCGGCTCGTCCCCCCTCGGAGCAGCAGCTACCCACCCCGCCTCGGACACTAAAATCAAAATCATGGTGACCTCTACCCCTCCCTCACACACAATAAACCGCGCTGAATTAGCTGGCATATATATAGGCCTCCAGCTTGGCCGCACCCACCTCCTCACAGACAGCGCGTGCTCCCTCCGCCTCATACAAGGATACCTAAACTGCCCTTCCGCTTACAGACACAACATCCACCGCGACACCCTCCTATCCATCACACACACCCTTAAAACCCGCTGCGGCGCAAGCATCCGCACACACCTCGGCAAAATCAAAGCACACAACCACTCCCTTGGTAACGAACGACCTCGCAAACACCCTCGCCAACCAAGTCGCGGATGGTCACCCGCCCGACACTACATACACCACAGGTTCAGAGGTCTCGATAGGCCACTGGACCTGGCCATACACCCTCATTCCACAAACCCTAGGGGACCCATTACCCTACAGATACACCAACCTCAAAGCCGACGCACACACCTACAGCACCAAACACACACACACACGCCCCTCTCGCAAACAACCAAACACGGTGCCCTCCTCGCCCGCGCCGCGGAGGACGGCGCCGATTTCTCTTTCCACAAAAAACACTCAACCCTCACAAATATCCAGTTCACACACAAGCAAGAATTCATGTGGGGAGTCCACAACACCCGCCTTCTTACTCATAACCCCACCCTGCGCTGCCCCCTATGCGGGTAATTCACTAGCAACGGCCACATGGCCGGTAACTGCCCCACCATGTCTGGCCTAAGACAAGACCGACACAATAGCGCGCTACAACTCCTACTATCCCTACTGGAGCGCCACAACGGAGGACGTTGGGAAACCATCACTGCAGACTTCGGTAACAAACCCATAAAATCATTTGCTTCCCCCACTCATGCCCACACTCCACTTGACTGCCACCCACCTCACCCCACCCACATGCCCACCCGCCTTGTTGCTGCTGACGAAGGTCTCTCGCCCGACTCCCTAACCTCGTGTCCCGCCGTCCTCCCACCTGAGATTCTCCCCCCCGCGCTACGACCCTCCGCACACAAACCCGACTTCATCCGCATCCTCGAACCTCGATTCGTGGGTCACTCAAACGGTCGCCGACGCTACGCATCCATAAAAAAGATTCAGATAGGGGAATGGAAGCACTGCACAGACAATAACCTCTCCCACACAGCTAACCTCATACGTGCCAAAAACACACCCCTTGCAAACGCCATCCGCAGCCACTGGCCAGGCACAGTGGTTGACATCCTTCCCATCGTCATGAGCCGCACAAGTACACCGCACTCCTCCACCATCACGAGTCTCACCTCGCTACTCACCGCCCGCACCGACCCTCCCGACAAACTCGTCTCCAAAGCACGCCTCGACACGTCTCGCATCCTTGCACAACTCCATACGCATACTGTCCAATGGCTGCATCATCTCCTACTCATATACCGCATCAAGTCCCGCACGACCTCCCGCCGCGCCTCCGCACATTGCCCCTTCGCACGCCCCTAAATGCACACCACCATCACCCCGCATCAGACCCTCCCCGGGGGGGAGTAAAACCCCCGAACACCCTTGGAGAGGTTGGACATAGGTGGTTCACGGTCTAGCCCTGACTTGTAAGTTCCCTGTATGGCATAGTTGGGAGGGCCTAGAGACAGCAGCCGGCGCATACAGCTTTTTGGTGAAAAATCGGCGCATACGGTACATGTTGTAAACAATTTCAATTTCAATTTCAATGGGGTGGTGGACCCCGTGAGTGCGGTGATGGATTTGCATGATTTGAGGATGAAGGAGGATGAGGTGGCTTTGAGGAGGACCTGTGGCCACGTGGTGATGTTATTTTTCCAGAGGGGGGTGAGGCAAGGGAGGAGGGAGGCGTGTGGTTTGCGGGGAGAGAAATCGCATTAGGCTTGCTTATATGTGTGAGGGTCGGTGATGTGTGTGGCTTTGTCCCGGAGTGAGGCGAGGAGGGCGTTGTCTTGAGTGGTGAAGTGGGCGCGGATTGTGGAGGCGATAGGGTTGGTGAGGGAGAGTGGAGGGATGTTGTGGAATAGGGTGCCCGCATCGCGCTGAGCGCTGACTAAGCACTTGAGCGTGGGTGGGGTGTAACTGGTTGACATGATGGATTCCGAGGGCCAATGGGAGTACGCGGTGGATAAGGTGCGGATGTGTGCGCGGGCCATGTGGCCTCTACAGCCTGAGTTGTTCATGAATTTATGTAGGTGGCAAACTGTGAGTTGTGCGGCGTGGGCTTTGAGGGAGGGGAGGCCGTATCCTAGGTCGGAGGTAGGGCGGTGGAGGGCGGTGCGGGGAAGGTTACGTACCGAGGAGACGGCGGAGCGGAGTGCGCGGCAGATTTGTCCTTCGAGAGTGTCGAGTTGGGAGTCAGTGAAGAGGCCGAGCTGGAGGGTGAAATGCTTTCCGATGAGGAGTCCACGGATGACCCTGATTCTGCGGGATTGTGTTAGTGGGGAGGTGGAAAGGGTGGTGATGAGGGATGCAGAGGTACGTTTTAGTTCGTGCCAGTGTTTGGTGAAGTTGAGGGAGGTGTTCAGTTCTACCCCTAGGACGCGGTATGTGTCCGTGGGGCCAATGGAGGGAATGGGGGCCGGGGTGGAGTTGAGGGTGATGAACTGAGTTTGCAGGCGGGATGCGAGGAGGGTGGTGTTGGCGAGAGTGAGGGCGTTGCCTGTGCGCCAGAGGGCGCCGGTGATACAGCATTTGCGGATGTTGACGGTCATGCCCGTGTAGGCGCTGAAGAGGGAGAGTTTCCTGAGCTGGATGGTCATGTTGGGGGTCAAGCCCGTGGCGAGGCTGAGGTCGTCAGTGAAGCCGTGTCCTTGGTATGTGGCTGTGGGTTCTGTGGGGTCGACGTTAGTGGCGGGGGGGCCTGGGCGGTAGCCCGACGGTATCTTAGTAATATCTAGTCTTGAGATAACATATCGGACCGGCCGAGCGTCAAATCTTGGCGCCGGTAGCGTACATTAATTAACTTTCAAAAGCCCTCCGTATGTGACGAGTATAGTCAGGCAACAGTACATTGCAGGACAGTGTACATGTACTCGTTACGGATTCCAATTCGTGCTTTTCCACAAGACGGACGTATATACGTAGGTACGTCGCTACTGCAATATTGTAAGGGTGCTGATGCTACAGTACGACCAGTACCTCCCGGTACGTAAAGATATGCATAATTAATCTTGGAGGTGACGCGCCAGAGCGAGCTCTTGGAAGCAAAAGGAGCCGCGTCGTGAAACCCAATGCTAGGCAGGCCGTGTCTCGAGACATATGACGACGGTTAGACAGCTCTAACGCCTAACACGTAAGCGTAGCTTGCATGCGTATGCAATCTGGGCAGAAACCTATTTAAGCCCAGTGCAATAGAGGGAGGTGACAAAACCTTTTAACAATTCCATTGTTCACTTACAACATCTACTGCCTAATTACAGCAGTGAAACATCTTTCACCATTGCCTCTCGACAACATCATTTTGACATCTTGCAACGACAGAACTAGACAGACTAGAAGAGATTGGTGCTAGCGTTTAGCTTTCGGAGGCTAATCGCCACACTGGTTTCGGAGCTCTTTGGTCGACGCACGCTTTCGTTGCTCGTTGATTCGCTCGACGTTGCTTGATTGATTTAAGATGGCTTCTCTAGGACCCGGACATTACGTGGTGTTGGTAATTCACGTTGGAGGAACTAAACTTTCGGACTTGAAGTTGAAATTACAACGTGAGCCTCGTTCTGGTAAAACTTGGTTCCCAACTGGCTCAGTCTTACCTAATGAAGAGCCCGTCGACGCTGCTTTTCGTGAGTTACACGAGGAAACCGGTCTTGTGCTGACACCGGATGATTTAACGCTGTTGAGTGGTGATCCTGTCCTAGTTACGCTACCTCAAGGACGACAGCTTGTCTACGTGTACTCGGCTTCAATTCCTGTCCTGTTTGCTACGAACAACTTACGCACACCTGCTCAGGTTGAGCAGGCTGTTTTAGCACAGTCGACACTTAATCCGGATGGCACTTACGTCGTCCCGGAAACAATCAACATTGACGGTCTGACCCTTACGCCTGCTCAAAAGGGGTTACTTCGTGATGAGAAGCACAAGAGTGAGTTACTTCACTTTGGTTACGTGACTCAATGGGAATCTTTTCTCCGAGCAGTCTACCAACACGTTCCACTTCTGCAAGACGACACGTCTATCCCGAGACAGTTCCGCATGTACTCCCGGTTTACGACGGTCGACTCTGGTCTTGTTTGGCTGCTCATTCGCGGACACATCAACCGACTGACTGGTGAAGGGCCTACAGATTTACGAGTGGGAATGCCGATGCCTACCCACAACTTGGCTGGACTACATGTTACCCTCACGGAGACCCAGCGTAAGGCTGCAATTAATTCACCTCTACAAAATGGCCGTATAGCTAATGAACTGGAGGATTGGCTTGAAGCTCAGCCTCAGCGTTTTCTAATGCTTGGGATTACGCCTGATTCGTACGACTCAGTTATATGGGTTACTTCACAGTTCTCAGGACATCTGAATGGGTGGTGGCTGAACCGGAAAACTCAGGCTGCTATTCCATCTACGTACAACGAGCTTGTTACGGAAATACGCAAGTCAACGTTTCTTCCGAACATGAAGGACGACGCAATTAACGCTTTGCTCAGCTTTACGCAGAGCAACACGATGAGTTACGCGTTCTACACTAAGCAGTACAACGACTACTTACGTCGGTCTCGTCAGCACCTGACAGCTGATGTTTAGTGTGTGCGCTTCATTAGCGGCTTAGCGAACTCTACGTTGAAGAACCAGGCAAAGTCACACCGAGCTCAAAAGGGATACCAGATTACTCTGGTGGAGATGCAAAACTTCCTGAACGACGTCGTTATAGATTCGCCGGAACTCGGCAATACGAGGTCTAGTGCTGGTCCATCTGCCCAGCCGACGCGCAAGCGCAACCTTGAAGACCCTCTCGAGGAAGCCTCTAACATTTGGAAGCGTAATAGAGGTGGCCGTGGTCGTGGCCGCGGACGTGGACGTGGTGGAGGCAACAATGGTGGACGTGGTCAAACATTTGGCCGCGATGATTTCAACACACTAGCAAAAGCGATGACACTTGAGGAGCGTAAGCGTCACATGGAGGAGGGACTCTGCTTCAAGTGCCATAAGAAGGGACACCGACTGTTCCAATGCCCGGAGTGGAAGGGCAAGGCACCGATGGAATCTAAGAAGCAATGATGGTGGCAAGGCTGTTCTACCAGCGAACTAGAGCAGCCGGCTACATCTACTGTTCGTTCTGAAACACTTTTACCGAGAGAGGTCGTCGAAACACCTTCGGCATCTCCATCGACAACAGTCACAACACCTGCAACGTTAGTAGCAGGTCGTCGTCGTCAGTCTAAGCAAAGACAGAGTCGTAAACCTGTAACCAGACGTTCAATTGATTGGAAACTGGTTGACTCAGTCTTTGACCCTCTGCATGCACGATTCAACTTCACATTGGAGGGATGTGCCGATGATGAAGGTCTAAACTCGCACGGTGACTTACCTCACTGTTCGCCGAGTGACTCGATTCTAGAGAGGAACTTGACAGGAGAACGGGTGTTCATTAACCCACCCTGGGAGTTAGTTGAGCAGATTGCGCAGCATTTTAAGGATTGTCGACGAACATCTCCGACATCTACGATGGCTGTTTTTGTACTACCGAAATGGGCGAAATTTACTCATATGACTAAGAACTGGAAACTCTATCAAGAATTCCGAGCGAGGACACAGCTTTTTACTCGTCAGTCACTGGAGAACCCAACGCAACAGGAGGTGCTTGCTCGAGCTCCTTGGCATGTACAGCTGTGATTAGTCGACGCAGATTGTGCGTTTAACGACTTGACAACACCTGCAGCATCTGATCAACCCAACTCGGTACCTGTACCTTCAGACGACGCGGAACCGTCCATCGCTACGCTGCGACAATTTTCTTCGCCAGCTACAGCCCTACTGACAGACCTCACGGAAGCTCGCCCGTTAATTCGAACTGAGCTGACTGTGAAAACTCTTGATGGTGGACACCAAATTTCTGGATTAGTGGACTTCGCTGCGACACTTGATTTTGTGTCAGAGGACTTTGTAAGACGCTTTGCTTTACAGACTCGGAAGTCTGCGACTAAGACACCAATTCGACTCGCCAACGGACAACGAGTGACTTCTACGACAGTCTGCGATGTCGCTTTTGAGCTGGCTCGACACGAATTTCACCGGACTTTTTACGTCTTACGTGATCTACTTACGGCTGATTTAATCCTGGGTTTACCATGGCTTGATGACGAACATGCCTCTTTACAGTTTGGTACAACCAGGGTTTTTACACTAATGGATGGCACAGCTATGGAGACTACACTCGAGGAACGACGCCGTGAGTGCCTACTGCTGACGTCTACTAAAGTTCAGAAACTCATGCGCAAGACGCGCCGCAGCAGAGGACGTCATGCTGAATTTTACGTCATTGAACTTACGTCAGCTACTGAACAACCGACAGACTTTCACAATGGAGAGGAGCTAACTGCAAAACAACGTGACAACTTCCGGTCGTTACTCTTCGATGACTTCCCGGAGTTACTGCAACCTGTCGACTCTCCACTTGTAAGCCGACAGTGGGATCATCCCATTGAAACAATTGGCCCTATGCGACGCCAACGTTTGAACAGATTGTCACCTGCAGAGCGCGCTGAGCTTAATCGACAGCTCAAAGACGCAGTGGAGGCAGGTCCGGTCCGTCCCAGCCGCAGTGAGTTCGGCTCGCCAATTCTTTTTGTGCGGAAAGCTGATGGCTCGCTACGTCTGTGCATTGACTACCGTGGCCTTAACGAGGTTACGCGTAAAGATGCTTACCCACTTCCGCGTGTGGATGATACTCTGGACGAACTTAAGGACGCGAATTTTTACACACACCTCGACCTCGCCTCTGGATTCTGGCAAGTTCGAGTGCGTGACCAGGACGTTCACAAGACGGCTTTTCAGACCCTTATGGCTTAATGGAATGGGTCGCCATGCCGTTTGGCCTGTGCAATGCGCCAGCTACATTTCAGAGAATGATGAACGACATACTTCGCGACTTTTTACACAAGTTCGTGACAGTCTACCTCGATGACGTCTGTATCTACAGTCGAACTATGGAGGAACACCTGGAGCACCTGTGTCTCGTGCTACAATGATTCAAGGAGGAGGGCTTAAAGTTACACCTTAAGAAATGTTTCTTCGGACTACAAGAGATGGAATACCTGGGCTACACTGTGTCAGCCGGTAAAACTTCGGTTTCCACAAAGAAAGTCGAGGCCGTTGCAGACTGGCCAGTGCCCAAGACGCATAAGGAGGCTCGCAGTTTCGTACAATTCTGCAACTTCTACGCCAGATTTATACACCATTTTAGCGACCTTACGGCTCCATTGACAGACTTACTACGGAAATCCCAGCCACAGAAGGTTACGCTGACGCCTACCTGTTTGGAAGCCTTTGAGACTCTCAAGTTACGGCTCATTTCCGCGCCATGCCTGATCCTTCCGGAGGTCGGCTCGGACGCGACGTTCACCGTAGCTATAGATGCTTCAACAGTGGGAATTGCAGCAGTCATGTTGCAAGACCAAGGAGGAGGTCTTCAACCAGTCTCTTACTGGGCGCGTAAGCTGAATCCAGCTGAGCGTGGTAACACTTACTCTGCGTACGACTTAGAAGCTTTGGCCGTATGCGAAGCTGTCAAGCATTGGAGGTGCTATCTTGAAGGATGCTCTAAGTTCCTTGTCGTAACAGACCACGACACACTGCGACATCTGCGCAGGCAACCGAACAACAGGCTGAACAAGCGGCAAGCAAGATACCTGCGGGATTTGCAACCGTTTGTGGGCTCGATGACACTTGCATATCGCAAGGGAGCTCTGAACGAAGCTGACCCGTTAAGCCGGCGTCCAGACTTCGTACCTCAGGCCACACCCTTATTTTGGGATGGCGAGGTTCCGTCAGATCGAAAATTACGACGGAAGTCCCAGTTGCTATTTGAAGACGCGCAGTTAAATTTACTGACTGTTGAAGCGTTGCAGCTGAGCCCTGAGTTCGCTGATCTCATTCGCGAGGGGTTCTCACAAGACTCGTTTTATGGGGACGAGGGTGAGTGGACGAAAGACAGCCGGATAGAAGCCAGAGACGGGTACTTTTGGCGTCTCAATCGCCTCTGTATACCACAGAACTCTGAGCTCCGACTGAGATTGATCGCAGAGCTGCACGAAAGTTCGTCAGCTGGTCACATAGGAGTTGCTAGCACTCTTGCTAAAGCACTCGACAAATTCTGGTGGAAACGAATCCGCCAAGACGTGAAAAAATTCTGTGAACGCTGCGTTGTGTGTCGACGAGCAAAGATTCGACCTCAGATGGCTGCGACTTTTTACCCATTGCTTGTTCCACCCAGACCGTGGCACACAGTTGGCCTTGACTACCTGACACACTTGCCAGAGAGCAATGGCTTTAACTGTGTGCTGATTGTGGTAGACCATCTAACTCGAATGGCCCATTTTCTGCCATGTACATAGTCGATTACTGCCGAAGAAACTGCAACTTTGTTTTTACAGGGAGTCTACCGATTACATGGACCGCCCCGTGTGCTGATCAGTGACCGCGACCCGAAATTTGTCAGTGCCTTCTGGCAGACACTTTGGAGACGCCTTGGAACGCGTCTGAATATGTCTTCCAGCCGACATCCAGAAACAGACGGCTTGACAGAGCGCGTAAACAGCACGTTTCAGCAGCTTCTTCGTTGCTTCTGTTGCTACGATGGCTCTGATTGGACGACACTTCTACCGCAAGCGGAATTTGCGTATAACGCTTCGCGTGCACTCGGAATTGAACACACACCGTTCGAGGCTAACTTTGGGTTCTCTCCTGAGGAGCCTCCTGACCTACTGTTCAGCATGCGACCGTCGATTCCAATTTCGCAAGACGCAACAGAACGGTTGAGATTGTTACAGGAAGTACACACCCTGGTACTCTCAGTGTTACAGCTACACAAGGACGAGATGCAGGCGCGCACAGAACCGTCTACAACGCCACACTTCGCTAAGGGAGACAAGGTGTCAGTCGTTACAACAAACATTTTTCTGCGAGGACAACCTAACCGGAAACTCAGAGACAGACAGCTCGGCCCTTTTTCAGTGGAGGAGCAAATTGGAAAACACATTTACAGGTTGAAACTTCCAGCGACAGTACGCTTACATCATGTGTTCCATGTTAACAACCTGCGACCCTGCTCTACCGCTCCACTACGACCAGCTGTCCCGGTGACTGTACATGAAGGAGACGACGAGGACTTTGACGTCTCGCACATCTCTGTTGTGTGCATCAAGTCGCTACCTGGGCGACGAGGCAAATATTTGCTCTTCATGACGCACTTCAGTGATGACGACATTCCACTTGTCTGGCACCGGTTGAACGAAGTACACCGGACCACAGCGTTACAAGATTTCTTGGAGACGCCCCAATGGCACAAGTTTGCCAAGACTCGGGCGTACATCGACTTCATGCACGCTCACCCATCGCGCATTCCTGAGTCCCAGTAACTGCTTCAGTAAAGGAGCCAAGAACAACGGAGGTCTGCCTCGCGGCGGCCTCATTGATCTGTCAAGAGGGGGAGGGTACGAGTGTGACGAGTACAGTCCTGCAACAGTACATTGCATGACATTGTACATGTACTCGTTACGGATTCCAATTCGTGCTTTTCCACATGACGGACGTATATACGTGGATACGTCGCTACTGCAATATTGTAAGGGTGCTGGTGCTACAGTACGACCAGTACCTCCCGGTACGTACATATATGCACAATTAATCTAACTAGCCAGGTGACGCGCCAGAGCGAGCTCTTGGAAGCAAAAGGAGCCGCGTCGTGAAACCCAATGCTAGGCAGGCCGCGTCTCGAGACAGATGACGACGGTTAGACAACCCTAACGCCTGACACGTAAGCGTAGCTTGCATGCGTAAGCAATATGGGCAGAAACCTATTTAAGCCCAATGCAATAGAGGGAGGTGACAGAACCTTTAACAATTCCATTGTTCACTTACAACATCTACTGCCTAAGTACAGCAGTGAAACATCTTTCACCATTGCCTCTCGACAACATCATTTTGCCATCTTGCAACGACAGAACTAGACAGACTAGAAGAGATTGGTGCTAGCGTTTAGCTTTCGGAGGCTAACCGCCACAAGAGCGCCGTGGCAGGAGAAGGCATCCCGGCCGAGGAAGAAGCGGCCTCCACGCCGTCCGCAGCGGCGGACAAACCGCGCAAGACGTTGTCCGCGTGAGCGACATGGACGGCGAGAGAGACCTTTCGACGCCTTGCGGCCAACAACTTGCTCACATGAAGTGCTTCACACGGTTAAGCGATAATTTACTATCACAATATAAATAATAAAACAAAATGTGTATTACATATAAAAGCATTGAGACCACCTCCCCACGAGAATGAAGGAACCCCAAGAAGCCTATCTTAGCCTTTCTGACCGCAATAAACCTATCAAAGCCTTTGGTAATCGTTTTCGGGATGATCCCAGGAATACGTCGAGTCACACTTATTGTCATCACAATTCGTTATGAATACAGGAAAGCGCGAGCAGAGTCAATCAAGGCAGAATTAAAGGTAGATGATTTTTGCGGACCCGGTATACAGCGGTCGCAGACTGTGAGGAGATATTATTAGATTGTAGATATCCGATTAAATTGATATCCGTAGATATTGTTATACACTCCTCCACAAAAGTCCGGACATGCATTATGTTAAGCATAAGCTAGTCAAGAACACGCTCCCCTCTCACCACGTCAAGCACGACGATACCCGAGTACCACCCAATTGTAGGAGAGCCGAGAAGCAAGCAGTAAGCCGCCATCCGGGGTGGTTAGACCTCAGCTTAAAGCGGGTGCTGTCGGTGGAGTTTGTCGAATTAAGCCCATAAACTCCCGAGAAATTGTCTGAACTGCACACGTCATTCTGAGCGCCACGCTTGGGCATTGCTCAAGCGCTCATACCAAGCTGCATACTTCTCTGTGTTCCACATAACCGTATTTTTGGGGGGCTTTTGGAGGGGGTTTGGAGGCGTGGGTGCCGTGTTCAATGCGCGAGGTTTGGTTTGCGGGTGTGTGAATAGAGCACGGAAGTTCACGCCGCTAGCACGGGTGATTTTTCGGAAAGCAGGCGAGCAAAAACGCACATGACGCAGGTTTGGATAAACACTGCACGCTGTAAACATGCGAGGGCGATTGGCTTAGGGGAGGGGCGAGGTCCAACTTGGCCGTTAGGGACGCATCACGTTGACGGTGGTGTTTGGAATGCTTGGGTATGTGCTTGTGCCAACCACACCCGCCCCACGCGTGGCACGCGTCGGAAATTGGGCTCGGAGTTCAATAGGAATGAAGAATCGGTAAACATATATCGACAAACCCCGCACAAATCGTCTCAGGAGGTGAGCCGACTTCGATGGGTGTTGCTTGGCACTGTGTGGCGGTTAGCCTCTGAAAGCTAAACGCTAGCACAAATCTGTTCTAGTCTGTCTAGTTCTGTTGTTGCGAGATGGCAAATGATGTTGTCGAGAGGCAAAAGATGTTTCACTACTGTACTTAGGCAGTAGATGTTGTAAGTGAACAAAGGAATTGTTAAAAGGTTTTGTCACCTCCCTCTACTGCACTGGGCTTAAATAGGTTTCAGCCCAGACTAGTTATGCCTGTAAGTTTCGCTTACGTGTCAGGCGTTGGTGCTGCTCAACCGTCGTCATATGTCCTCGAGACGCGGCCTGCCTAGTATTGGATTTCACGACGCGGCTCCTTCTGCATTGGAGAGCTCATTCTGGCGCGTCATCTGGCTAGTTAGATTAATTATGCATATCTGTACGTACCGGGAGGTACTGGTCGTACTGTAGCATCAGCACCCTTAATATTGCAGTAGCGACGTACCCACGAGTATACGTCCATCCTGTGGAAAAGCACGAATTGGTATCCGTAACGAGTAGCTGTACAATGTCCTGCAATGTACTGTTGCAGGACTGTACTCGTCACACTCGTACCCACCCCCTCTTGACAGATCAGTGAGGTCGCCGCGAGGCAGACCTCCTTGGTTCTTGGCTCCTTTACTGAAGCAGTTACTGGGACTCAGGAATGCGCGCTGGGTGAGCGTGCATGAAGTCATTGTACGCCTGAGTCTTGGCGAACTTGTGCCATTGGGGCGTCTCCAAGAATTCTTGTAACGCAATTGTTCGATGCACCTCGTTCAACCGGTGCCAGACAGGTGGAATGTCGTCATCATTGAAGTGCGTCATGAAGAGCAAATATTTGCCTCGTCGCCCAGGTAGCGACTTGATGCACACAGCAGAGATGTGTGAGACGTCGAACTCCTCGTCGTCTCCTTCAGGTACAGTTATTGGGACAGCTGGTCGTAGCGGAGCGGTAGAGCAGGGTCGTAAATTGTTAACGTGGAACACAGGATGTAAGCGTACTGTCGCTGGTAGTTTCAATCTGTAACTGTGTTTTCCAATCTGCTCCTCCACTGGAAAAGGGCCGAGCTGTCTGTCTCTGAGTTTCCTGTTCGGTTGTCCTCTGAGAAAAAGATTTGCTGTGACGACTGACACCTTGTCTCCCTTAACGAAATGTGGCGCTGTAGACGGTTATGTTCGCGCTTGCATCTCGTCCTTATGTAGCTGTAACACAGAGCGTACCAGGCTGTGCACTTCCTGTAACAATCTCAACCGTTCTGTTGCGTCTTGCGAAATTGGAATTGATGGTCGCATGCTGAAGAGCAGGTCAGGAGGCTCCTCAGGAGAAAAACCAAAGTTAGCCTCGAACGGTGTGTGCTCAATTCCGAGTGCACGCGAAGCATTGTACGCAAACTCCACTTGCGGTAAAAGTGTCGACCAGTCAGAGCCATCATAGCAACAGAAGCAACGAAGAAGCTGCTGAAATGTGTTGTTCACACGCTCTGTCAGTCCGTCTGTTTCTGGGTGTCGGCTAGTAGACATGTTCAGACGCGTTCCAAGGCGTCTCCAGAGTGTCTGCCAGAAAGCGCTGACAAATTTCGGGTCACGGTCACTGACCAGCACACGGGGTAGTCCATGTAAGCGGAAGACTCCCTGTAAAAACAAAGTGGCAGTTTCTTCGGCAGTAATCGACTCTGTGCATGGCAGAAAATGGGCCATTCGAGTTAGATGGTCGACTACAATCAGCACAGTGTTAAAGCCATTGCTCTCAGGCAAGTGTGTCAGGTAGTCAAGACCAACTGTGTGCCACGGTCTGGGTGGAACAGGCAATGGGTAAAGAGTCGCGGCCATCTGCGGTCGAATCTTCGCTCGTCGACACACGACGTAGCGTTCACAAAAATCTTTCACATCTTGGCGAATTCGTTTCCACCAGAATCTGTCGAGTGCTTTAGCAAGAGTGCTAGCAACTCCTCTGTGACCAGCTGACGAACTTTCGTGCAGCTCTGCGATCAATCTCAGTCGGAGCTCAGAGTTCTGTGGAATACAGAGGCGATTGAGACGCCAAAAGTACCCATCTCTGGCTTCTATCCGGCTGTCTCTTGTCCACTCACCATCGTCCCCATAAAACGAATCTCGTGAGAACCCCTCGCGAATGAGATCAGCGAACTCAGGGCTCAGCTGCAACGCTTCAACAGTCAGTAAATTTAACTGTGCGTCTTCAAACAGCAGCTGGGACTTCCGTCGTAATTCTCGGTCTGACGGAACCTCGCCATCCCAAAATAAGGGTACTGTGGCCTGAGGTACGAAGTCTGGACGCCGGCTTAACGGGTCGGCTTCGTTCAGAGCTCCCTTGCGATATGCAAGTGTCATCGAGCCCACAAACGGTTGCAAATCCCGCAGGTATCTTGCTTGCCGCTTGTTCAGCCTGTTGTTTGGTTGCCTGAGTAGATGCCGCAGTGTGTCGTGGTGTGTTACGACAAGGAACTTAGAGCAGCCTTCAAGATAGCACCTCCAATGCTTGACAGCTTCGCATACGGCCAAAGCTTCTAAGTCGTACGCAGAGTAAGTGTTACCACGCTCAGCTGGATTCAGCTTACGCGCCCAGTAAGAGACTGGTTGAAGACCGCCCCCTTGGTCTTGCAACAGGACTGCTGCAATCCCCACTGTTGATGCATCTGTAGCTACGGTGAACGTCGCGTCCGAGCTGACCTCCGGAAGGATCAGGCATGGCGCGGAAATGAGCCGTAACTTGAGAGTCTCGAAGGCTTCCAAACATGTAGGCGTCAGCGTAACCTTCTGTGGCTGGGACTTCCGCAGTAAGTCCGTCAATGGAGCCGTAAGGTCGCTAAAATGGTGTATAAATCTCGCATAGAAGTTGCAAAATTGTACGAAACTGCGAACTTCCTTCTCCGTCTTGGGCACTGGCCAGTCTGCAACGGCCCCGACTTTCTTTGTGGAAACCGAAATTTTCCCGGCTGACACAGTGTAGCCCAGATACTCCATTTCTTGCAATCCGAAAGAGCATTTCTTAAGATGTAATTTCAGCCCTTCCTCCTTGAATCGCTGTAGCACGAGACGTAGGTGCTCCAGGTGTTCCTCCAGAGTGCGACTGTAGATACAGACGTCATCGAGGTAGACTGTCACGAACTTATGTAAAAAGTCGCGAAGAATGTCGTTCATCATTCTCTGAAATGTAGCTGGTGCGTTGCACAGTCCAAACGGCATGGCGACCCATTCCATTAAGCCATCAGGGGTTTGAAAAGCCGTCTTGTGAACGTCCTGATCACGCACTCGAACTTGCCAGAATCCAGAAGCGAGGTCGAGGTGTGTGTAAAAATTCGCGTCCTTAAGTTCGTCCAGTGTGTCATCCACTCTCGGAAGTGGGTAAGCGTCCTTACGCGTAACCTCGTTAAGGCCACGGTAGTCAATGCACAGACGTAGCGAGCCATCAGCTTTTCGCACAAACAGAATTGGCGAGCCGAACTCACTATAGCTGGGGCGTATCAAACCAGCTTCCACTGCGTCTTTGAGCTGTCGATTAAGCTCAGCACGCTCTGCTGGTGACAGTCGGTTCAGACGTTGACGTCGCATTGGGCCAGTTGTTTCAATGGGATGATCCCACTATCGGCTTACTGGTGGAGAGTCAACAGGTTGCAGTAACTCCGGGAAGTCTTCAAAAAGTAACGACCGGAAGTTGTCACGTTATTCTGCAGTTAGTTCCTCTCCAGTGTGGAAATCTGTCTGTTGTTCAGCTGCTGACGTAAGTTCGATGACGTAAAAATCAGCATGACGTCCTTTGCTGCGGCGCGTCTTGCGCATGAGTTTCTGAACTTTCGTAGATGACAGCAGCAGACACTCAGGGCGTCGTTCCTCGAGTGTAGTCTCCACAGCTGTACCGTCCATCAGTGTAAAAATTCTGGTTGTACCAAATTGTTAAGAGGCCTGTTCGTCATCAAGCCATGGTAAACCCAAGATTAAATCAGCTGTGCGTAAATCACGTAGAACGTAAAAAGTCATGTGAAATTCGTGTCGAGCCAGCTCAAAAGTGACGTCACAGACTGTATTAGAAGTCACTCGTTGTCCGTTAGCGAGTCGAACTGGAGTCTTACTTGCAAACTTCCGAGTCTGTAAAGCAAAGCGTCGTACAAAGTCCTCTGATACAAAATCAAGCGTCGCTGCGCAGTCCACTAATCCAGAAATGAGGTGTCCGCCATCAAGAGTTTTCACAATCAGCTCAGTTCGAATTAACGGGCGAGCTTCCGTGAGGTCAGTCAGTAGTACTGTAGCTGGCGAAGAAAATTGTTGCAGCGTAGCGATGGACTGTTCCGAGTCGTCTGTTGGTACTGGTACCGAGTCGGGTTGATCAGGTGCTGTAGGTTCTGAAGAGTCGTTAAACGCACAATCTGCGTCGACTAACGAAAGTTGCACATGCCAAGGGGCTGGAGCAACCACCTCTTGTTGCGGTGGGTTCTCCAATGACTGACGTGTAAAAAGCTGTGTCCTTGCTGGGAATTCTTGATAAAGTTTCCAGTGCTTAGTCACCTGAGTAAATTTCGCCCACTTCGGTAGTACAAATACAGCCGTCGTAGATGTCGGAGATGTTCGACGACAATCCTCAAAATGCTGCGCTATCTGCTCAGCTAACTCCCAGGGTGGGTTAATGAACACCCGTTCTCCTGACAAATCTCTGTCTAGAATCGAGTCACTCGGCGAACAGTGAGGTAAGTCACCGTGCGAGCTAAGACCTTCATCATCAGCACATCCCTCCAACGTGAAGTTGAATTGTGCATGCAGAGGGTCAAAGACTGAGTCAACCAGTTTCCAATCAACTGAACGTCTGGTTACAGGTTTACGACTCTGTCTCTGCTTAGTCTGACGACGACGACCTGCTACTTGCGTTACAGGTGTCGCAACTGTAGTCGATGGAGATGCCGAAGGTGTATCGACGACCTCTGTCGCTAACAGTGTCTCAGAATGAACAGTAGATGTAGCCGGCTGCTCCAGTTCATTTGTAGAACAGCCTTGCCACCATCATTGCTTCTTAGGTTGCATCGGTGCCTTGCCTTTGAACTCCGGGCACTGGAACAAACGGTGTCCCTTCTTGTGGCACTTGAAGCAGAGTCCTTCGTCCATGTGTCGCTTGCGCTCCTCAGCTGTCATTGCATTTGCAAGCGAATTAAAATCTTCACGACCAGATGTCTGACCACGTCCACCATTGTTGCCACCTCCACGTCCACGTCCGCGGCCACGTCCTCGGCCACCTTTGTTACGTTTCCAGACGTTAGAGGCTTCCTCGAGAGGGTCATCAAGGTTGCGCTTGCGTGTAGGCTGGGCAGAAGGTCCAGCAGCAGCCCTCGCATTGCCTAGTTCCGGCGAATCTGTCACGACGTTATTCAAAAAGTTTTGCAGCTCCACTAGCGTAGCCTGGTATCCGAGTTGAGCTCGGTGTGACTTAGCCAGGTTCTTGAGTGCGTCGTTCGCTAGGCCATTAATGAAGCGTACACACTGCACTTCAGCTGTCAGGTTTTGACGAGACCGACGTAAGTAGTCGTTGTACTGTTTAGTGTAGACCGCGTAACTCATCGCGGTGCTCTGCGTAAAGTTCATCAAAGCGTTAATTGCGTCGTCCTGAATGTTCGGAAGAAACGTCGACTTGCGTAACTCCGTAACAAGCTCGTTGTACGTAGATGGAATTGGAGGCTGATTTTTCCGGTTCAACCACCACCCACCCAGGTGTCCAAAAAACTGTGAAGTAACCCAGAACACTGCGTCGTACGAGTCAGCTGTAATCCCAAGCATAACAAAACGCTGAGGCTGTGCTTCAAGCCAATCCTCCAGTACATGAGGTACCTGACCATTCTGGTACGGTGAAGTAATAGCAACCTTACGCTGAGTCTCCGTGAGGGTCACAGATAGTCCAGCCAAGTTGTGGGTAGGCATCGGCATTCCCACTCGTAAATCCGTAGGTCCTTCACCAGTCAGTCGATTAATGTGTCCGCGAATCAGAAGCCATACATAACCAGAGTCGACCGTCGTAAACCGGGGGTACATGTGGAATTGTCTCGGGATAGACGTGTCGTCTTGCATGACTGGAACATGTTGTGTCATTGCTCGATAAAAAGATTCCCACTGAGCCACGTAACCGAAGTGAAGTAATTCACTCTTGTGCTTCTTAGCACGAAGTAACCCATTCTGTGCAGGCGTAAGTGTCAGACCGTCAATGTTGATGGATTCCGGGACGACGTAAGTGCCATCCGGATTAACTGTCGACTGTTCCAAAACAGCCTGCTCGACCTGAGCAGGTGTACGTAAGCTGTTCGTAGCAAACAGGACAGGAATAGATGCCGAGTACACGTAAACAAGCTGTCGTCCTTGAGGTAGTGTAAGGTTAACAGGTTCACCACTCAACAGCGTCAAATCATCCGATGTCAGAACAAGACCGGTCTCCTCGTGTAACTCGCGAATAGCAGCGTCGACAGGCTCTTCGTTAGGTAAGACAGAGCCAGCTGGGAACCAAGTTTTACCAGAACGAGGCTCACGCTGAAACACCAACTTCAAGTCCGACGATTTAGTTCCTCCGACGTGAATTACTAAAACCACGTAATGTCCAGCTCCAAGAGAAGCCATCTCAATTCAAGCAAACAACGTCGAGCAGATCAACGAGCAACGAAAGCGTGAGTCGACCAAAGAGCTCCGAAACCAGTGTGGCGGTTAGCCTCTGAAAGCTAAACGCTAGCACAAATCTGTTCTAGTCTGTCTAGTTCTGTTGTTGCGAGATGGCAAATGATGTTGTCGAGAGGCAAAAGATGTTTCACTACTGTACTTAGGCAGTCGATGTTGTAAGTGAACAAAGGAATTGTTAAAAGGTTTTGTCACCTCCCTCTACTGCACTGGGCTTAAATAGCTTTCAGCCCAGACTAGTTATGCCTGTAAGTTTCGCTTACGTGTCAGGCGTTGGTGCTGCTCAACCGTCGTCATCTGTCCTCGAGACGCGGCCTGCCTAGTATTGGATTTCACGACGCGGCTCCTTCTGCATTGGAGAGCTCATTCTGGCGCGTCATCTGGCTAGTTAGATTAATTATGCATATCCGTACGTACCGGGAGGTACTGGTCGTACTGTAGCATCAGCACCCTTAATATTGCAGTAGCGACGTACCCACGAGTATACGTCCATCCTGTGGAAAAGCACGAATTGGTATCCGTAACGAGTACCTGTACAATGTCCTGCAATGTACTGTTGCAGGACTGTACTCGTCACAACTGCGGCTCAGCGGTGCCGGAATAGTTTGTAAATTAAAATAATTCATGACAAATCGATTTGTGAGAGTTTGAACTCCGGAGTAGGTGCGTTCGACGCGCATTGAAAAGACGCGTCCAACGGTACCTGTTATAAAAAGATTTGACCATATATCAGGAAGTTATTATCGCTTGAACATTGTTGCCGAAAGCGGCTTGCCCTTGGGTTGTGCGCATATCGGTGGTAAGTCTACATACGCGATTTCTTGCGTTTCCCCCACAGCGGCCTGCCCAACACCTCCTCCCTCCGTCGCCTATGCATGATATTTGCGCGACCGTCGCATCAACGTTCATATTGCGGCGTTGTGCGCCCGTTACTCTTTTCGGCGACTGTTTGACAGAGCGTGCCGCACGGGTGCGGGCGCGATAACCCCAAGTACACATGCCCGGCAGTGTTCGAACTCGCCCCTCGCAGTTGTCGGTGCATTCCATTTTGCGCGCAAAAGCATTGCCTGGGATTTCAGGATATTTGTCAATAAAATCGACGCATGATTGCATTTTCTACTTGCGCAGGTGCGAAATCTTGTCCGGACTTTTGTGGAGGAGTGTACTATATGTATGTTATCATGTAAAATTGGATTGGATATTATCGCTAGATGTTTGATGAATGCGATACCTCTGTTGGCCCTTCGCATATTACGGATAATTTCGCACTTCAAAATTGTATATTCGGCATATGGATAGGGTAGGATTACCCCACTTGCAATATGTTTCCATATAGTGAAGATCCTGCTGCTGATTGTTGTGGCCTGCTACAGGTAAGTGCCGGGTAGTTAGGGTTTCCCTCCCTGCTTGTCTCGTACCTGTACACAGTTTAAGGCCGGTTCTTAGATGAACTTAGCCACCATCCGCGAAACCATCCGCGAAAGATGAGTTGTTATGCTGCTGATTGTTGTGGCCCGCGATCTCTAATGTGAAACCCGTAAAAGTAGCAGCAATCAGTCCTGACACGACGAGAGACGTCAAATAACAAACCTATCGATTGCTGCTTATCGCCTTTGATCGTTGCCTGCTTTTAAGGAGGGGGGGGGGGGGCTACCGTCGTAATATGTCCCTAATTCGGATTGCGTTTTGGAGTTCTTTCCTTACTCCGCGACATGTTGTGCGCTTGAAACAATTTGCGTAGTTCGATACTGAGTCATCTGAATCACAATCCGTTCGTCGACATCGATTGACTTACAAATATAGAATCCGCTGTCCGCTTGCAATCTGTAACTCCAATGAGATTCTCGACACTGCGGAACGGTACCTATCACCTCTGGTTTTAAAAACAAGGGGCGAGAGACTGATACCATAATACTTTGATAACACGCAGTACGGACACATACACAGCGTGCGCATGTTGTTATCCTTCAGTTTAGCCACTCATTTCGATCACGGCACGTGTCGCCTATGGCCCGTTTGGTGTGCAACCATGTGGCAGAAATGCCCGTCAGAGCAGCCGACAGACATGCCTCATGTCAAGATCATCGTGGCCCGTTTATAACTTTGTAATCTTCATTAAATTTTGCTGACGGATAACCGGCGATGCGCTAATATTTGCGAGATGAGCACACCCCACGCCTCTCGTTCCCAAACACAGCAGGCCAGCACGCAACTCAGCTCGCAGCTGTAAACTGCAGAGTAATGTGACAAAGCTGCGACCGCCTTGTCTGTGTGGCACGAATTACGCGAAGGTAGTCGCGTGTCAGGTGAGCGCGACCACCGCGTCCATGAGTGCTTCCTCAGCCATCGCCTCCGCCTCGGGCGGCACGCCATTCAGTAGCTGCAGGTTGATGTTTGAGTAGAGAAGCATCTTGACGGTTTCGCGTTGCAGCGCGTCGGGGTTCGGAACGTGCTGCACCATTCGCCCCATCGCCGCGAGTAGCGTCAGCGACGAGGCCACCGGCTGTGAGCTGAGAATGCGGATCGCGACCGCCTTCAGCCGGCTGTCGTGCCCGTGGAGTTGCCACCAGACCAGGGGGTCCCCCGCCGCGCGGCACTTAAGTGCGGCCGATTGCGAAAAGGAGGCAAAGTCAGCCAGACCCTCTGCCGCTAGAGCGCCGCGCTTGAGCTCCTCGTACTTTGCCCTCACGTGCGTGTTACACTGCTCAAACGGCTCACGATACATCTCCCCTCGCGAGTGGTACAGGTAAAAGGCCTCCATCAGGTCGTTCAGCTCGCCGTCGCTGCGGCAGTGCTGGCTGAACACTCCCTTCACCGTCCGCATCGCGTGCGGTGGGAGGTTCTCGCAGTGGATGGCGACAAAGGGGTCGAGCAGGAAGGCGGTGAGGTGGACCGGGTGAAACAGTCCGCCTTCCCGTCCCGCACCTTTCCAACGCTTCTCCCACGCCTGCAGCGCCATTCTTGATCCCCACTCGCTCACATCCTGAGATAGCTCATTGAACAGCACATACACGTGGCTCAACCGCGCATCGCTGCTCTGCATCACCTCCGCGCAAGCTGCGATAGGCGACAACAGCTTGCTGGCTCGTGACACGCGCTCCCAAAACTCCGTGCTGCCCACCAGACTGACAAACCGCCCAGTCTCGCTCTGGTCCGTGCCTTGGCCCGAGCGGGTGCACAGGTTCCACCGCTTGTCACCCATCAGTGCGCGCAGTTGAGCCTGGTTGACAATCAAACTACGCAGCGTTGCGGGCGCCACCAGGGGCTTGTTCTCCGGCAGCATCTTCAGCTTGACGGCGAAGTGCCCTTGAATCTGTTGGAACAGCGCGTGCAGGTCGCGGTTGCCGAGGAGGTAGGCGGCGATGAACTGCGCATCGCCGAGCGTGTCCTGCACTAATTTGGAAAAGTCATCAGCCAGCTGCTCCAGTTGGTACGCCGCGCAGCCGTAGCACTGAATGCCCTTGAAATTGGTCTCAAGGAGGGAGAGGACGTTCGAGAGGTAGGAGGTATCCTCGATGACAAGTGAGCACCACTTGTCGGGCGGTCGTGTTGCCAGCTGTTGCGCAAAGATAGACACCAACGTGTGCTCTTGCTCTGTGTCCCCAATGCCCACGGTGTCTTTGTACGAAGAGCGCAGGCCCTGGCGCTCGGTGAAGTTTAGAACAGTGAGGCCACCGATGGTGCGGAAGGTGGTGCTTTGCAGTGATACAAATTGACGCGCGTGTTGGCAGGACATAGTCTGCTCCACCTTGGTACGCGTGTTGACGTAGATGTCACGCAGCCCCTGCGTGCTGAACCAATAGCTGGGCCGCAGCCGTGTCAAAAAATCTGGTCGCAATTGGCCCAGCATGTTGATGAACAGCGGGTGCTCCGTCAGCGAAAACGGCAGCCCACAGCCCACCAGAAAACTGGTAATTGCGTGACTCAGGGCCGCATATTTCGACTCCAGCGCGCCGCAGACCATCCCTGCCGGCGGCTGCAGCTGCCCCGAGGTCGATGCGTAGTTCTGAGGAGGCGGAATGGGCGGGGGCATAGGTGGGGGGAGGCAATACTCGTAAGGCCACGCAGGCAACGGCCCAGGCGTCATCGGCAACACGGGTGGCACGCCGGCATGGTGGCCCATTAGAAGAGGCGGTGGCGGCGGCTCGAGGTGCCTCCCTGAGGCCGCCCCGCCCCTACCGCCCGCCTCAATGGGGTCCTTCCCGTTCCCACCCTGTTTTTCGCTCCCCGGCGGCGTGGGGTCTGAACAGGGTAGGCTGCCATCCTCAGACGGGGTGGGAGACCCTGACAGGGTAGGGGAGGGTGGATGGGAGGCAGGGTGCGGGTCTGGCCCCTGATGATCGCCCTCCCCCGGCCCGTCCTTCAGCACCGCCTCCCTTTGCCTCTTCCAGCTGGCCCCCGACCCAGCTTCACCCTCCAGCAGTGCCTCCTTACGATCCTCAGGTATGGATTTGCATTTAAGGATGAGGTGGTCCAGCGCGCGCGTAGTATTGATGTTACCGCCGCGCAGGAAATGTTCCCACTCGCAGAAAGCGCACTTCCAGCCCTGAATCCGTAGCTGCGGTGTTACAGCATCAACGCGAAGTTTATCAGTCGAAGAAAGATGAAGCGGGGAATAATGCACCCCAGACGCCAACACGGTGCGCAAGCGGACAAGACGGGTGGGGGGGCCGAGAACAAAACAGAAGACGCGCGGTAGCAGCACACAGTAATATATAATACCCAGGAGGCTGACCGCAGAAGTCACTTAAAATAAACATAATAAGTACAATGGGGCTGAGTTGACTAGGACGGCGGTATTTTGTGCAGGGGTCGACAAGCTAATCAAGAAATGCAGAAAAGACCGAGTGAGCCCCTTTTTCCGGACATGGGCTATCTCGCCAGCGCAGCGAGCATACGGGGAGCCAAGGGCGAGGTCGGCGAGCTCAACAAGGGAGCCTCATCTCGTGTTGGAGATGCCGGGGTGGCAGGTACCTGTAGCTGTTTTCTGCGTCTCTACGAAGGCTTGTAGGCGAAAAAGAACATAAGAAAGAATAACCCATCCCTATTCATGACGAGTGAAACAAGACAGAGGAGAATACTCACGGAGGGCTTGACCGTGTTAACTCAGTAGTAACACGACAACCACACACCCCAATTAAGAAAGCAAAGGCGCCACGCGTTGAATCGACAAGCTACATATTCTACAAGGTTGCATAAAACTGGCCGCAACACCATCTAAAGTTCCTCAACGTTGCTGCACGCGTCGGGCACAGACACGCTAGCAACAGGCAAAGTACTTCGCGCTTTATGACTTCGCTCTAGCACCCCATTCAAACACACTTCCGCAGTTCTTTCCGCTGTCGCCGCCACTTCCAAATGGCTAGATATCGCTCTACATAGGACTGGCTTTAACTGTAACAAGCTTTCTGCAACACGCGGCAAATTTTATAGCGGCTTTGTGGTCTCGCCGCAGCAGTGGACGGGCATTGATATTTATTAAGCTGTGCTCGTCGTAGTGGAATATGGGGACAGGCATTCAGAGGGCCGAACCTTCTGCACAACGGCCTCGCCATCCGACTGCGTAACTATGCGCTCCTCACTGCGATCTGCGGGAACCAAGAATCCATCTTCGGTGAGATTGTAAGATGGCCGCCCTGCCCGCTTGTGGGCACCAGAGCGCGGTTTTGGCGCCAGAATGCCAGAACGTAGCAGGGGTAGCGCCCCCGCCGCGAACAGTTAAAAGTATCTGTATACTCTCCCCTCCCTGAGGGTATTCTCCTACTAGCCCGGACCCGCAGCCGACAGCAGAAGAATTCCAAGCCGAAATAACAGAGATCTTAGCCTCTCCGAAACATCATTAATTTGAGACGCCCGTGAGCAGCAGGTGAGCAAGTGGTTACGGCACTCAGCGTTGGTGCGCCACAAGCGGTAGGCGAGCACAGGCGTGTTGCGAGTTTTGTTGATGAGATCCTCCAATTGAATGTCTGGAGACTGGAGCATGTAATCCTTAGTGATTTAGCGTAAATCACTTTATCAACCGTCTCTGTACATTAATGGTCCATACAAATTTTGAGCATTTATTATATAGATATTTCTGTCTCTGCCTGTACCTGGGTACCCTACTGCAGGAGAGCAACAGATTGAGCAAAAATGCAATCAAACACAGAAAAACTTACGGTACCTGTACGGGACAAAATTATTGAGCATATCGCAATAGCGCTAAATGAGTTAGATATATCTACAGCGCTGATCTACAAAAACATCCGCATGAATAAAGTACAGCTAGTCGCTGATGATGATGAATGTTCTCGCGCTGTTCAGTGACTTGTTCTCATCTAGTTTTTCTTGTAACCAAATATTTTGTTCAGTGACGGTGACGATGCCTGCCTGCCGATATCCGCCAATTATTTGCCAGTAGCAATAAATATATCGATCGATATTATTGTGAGCCGTACAAATAAGATATCGAGCTAGCGACAAGCTAGTGGCTGCATATCGGCTACAGCACTGGTGCATTTAGCGATTAAGTACGGGTATCTGTACTGTCGATATCGGTATTGTGGTGCAGACATCATCCAGGGGAAGGCCACATTACGGGTACCTTGTAAGCGGTATTTTGCTTTCTGGCCAGGGGCCACCGTTAGTTTCTGATTTCCTACCGCTACAGGTACGGGCAAGACGACTGCTTTGCATTTTGAGAAGAGCAAGCAGCAGAACCACACCGTCACACAGACGTACCTGTAGTAACTCTTACCCTTACTGTAGTAATGATGGTAGATGAAGATTTACTAGATGAAGAAGACTGATATCAGTACTTGAATCGTCATAGTTTATTACAAGAAAACAGTGCAATCCAGTAGCACAAAAGGAGATGAATAAATGGAAAGCAAAGAAGCCTGACTCCGCGGAGCAGGGAGGCAGGCAACAGCAGGTGCACCACCCTCATGCAAGGCATCACGAAGATATGAACCGAGCGCGCCATGAAGAACCACAGAAAAGCGCTGCATGAACTCACGACGCACGTCCCCAAGAAATTGACGGAAGGGGACAAATGTAGACCGCAATACAAACTCTTTCATGCGGGTATAATTTTAAGACCTCAAAGAACGAGAGTCCGCCGCACCCAAGCTTGGAGAGCGTCGAACAACCACAAAAATTGCCAAGCGATCAACTAACTCAGCAGCCATTGGAGCCAATCGACCCTCATTGCGACGAGTACAATCATGCAACAATACATTGCACGACATTGTACATGTCCTCGTTACTAAATCGGTCATTACTTTTCCATCGGAAGGACGTGCAAAGTTACGTCGCTACTACAATTTAGCTAAAGGGTACCGATGCGTACTATAGTGCCCGTACCTCCCGGTGCGTACATGTACGCACATTTAATCAAAGTAGCTGGTTTGATTCCCCGAGACATACATACCGCGTCGCTAGTTTGTTCTGGCCGTTACGAAAGCCAACGAAGATATGACTGCAAACGTTCGAAAATATTGCATTACCGGCGCACTATGGAGTAAATCAACGCCCTCTCTCTAGCGAACTGCACCCTCCTCGCGTCCCGTCTACAAACCCACTTCATTACCATTAACACGCACAACTCCCCCATCCCGTCCATCGAGCCCTCGGAATCCTACCGGGTCCTCGGGGTCGAACTCAACACCACCCTCACGTTCACCAGGCAATGGCACGAATTAAAGCGCACAACCACATCCCTCATCAAAACCCTATACATTTCCATACTAACATAATCCCTCGGAATACGCGTCGTCCGATGACTCCTCATCGGCAAGCACTTCACTCGTCCGATGACTCCAGCTCGGCCTTTTGAGCGATTCCCAGCTCGACATCGTCGAGGGCCAAATCTGCCGGGCACTCCGCTCCGCCGTCTCCTCGGTGCGTAACTTCCCCCGCACAGCCATGCACCGCCACACATCCGACCTAGGCTACGGCCTCCCCTCCCTTAAAGCCCACGCCGCACAACTCACAGTCTGTCACCTACACAAAATTATGAAGACCCATGGCTACATGGGCGACATACCCATAACACACATCCAAACAATTTCCACCACATACAACCACCGGCCCATAGATTCCATCATAACACGCGGCTCTTTCCCGCCCACACTCACATGCCTAGTCCGGACCCATCGTGACGCAGGCACCATGTTCCACCATATCCCCCACGCTCCCTCACCAGCCCCATCGCCTCCACACTCCACACCCACTTCACTCGCCAAGACGACACCCTCCTCGCCTCCCTCGGCGACAAAACCACCCACATCACCGACCCACACACTTGCAAACAAGCATACTGCGACTCCACCCCCCCTCGAACACACACACATTCCTCCTTCCCCGCCTCACCCCCCTATGGCACAACATCATCACCACATGGCCACAAGTCCAACTCCGCGCCTCCATCTCCTCCATCCTCCTTAAATCATGCAAATTCATATCCACACTAGAAGGGGGCGCCGACTCACTCTCCGTCCCCATCCATCTCCTAGCTGCGGTCCTCACCGAACCCCTCGAAATCATTCGCAACCGCATGCCCACCACACACCTAACCACTAAACACGCCTCTCCACCCACCTCCATCCACCCATCCTGGATTCTTCTCTTAACACCCCTTCTTCCCCGCTCCCCCACCACCCTATCCCCCGGCATCGGACCCCCCGCATCAACACCACCCCTCCCCTTGCCCCCACCACACACATCGAAGCGCAATACCTCTCCCCCTCGGACAACCCCTACCCTCCCTGTGACATCACACGCATCATTTCCAAGCACAAGGACACATAATACGGCCATACACAATACATGGTTAAATGGGCCCCGGAACACCTCACGGAATGGGACATCCAACTTCAACTCGACGACGGCTTCCGCCTCATCTCCTCCACCCTCACCTCGGTATGTCCCCCCCCCCCCTCCCTTTGCGCTATTTGCCATGACCCCCTCCACCAAGACCCCCCTTCAGCATGTTGCACATGCCCGCACTCTGCCGTTCACTCCGACTGCCGCCCCGCTCATGGGCCCGACATGTGGCAATGCGGCTGGTGCGAACGCGGTTAGAAGCACGTCCTCTCCCGTCTACACGAGGTTAAGTGGGCCCCTTGTCTCCAACTCTACGACACCATCACTGAGACCCGTTATGGCCCCACCGCCCTCAATGCCTTCAATACCGGCTTTGTCCCAACCACATCCCCCACCCTACTCGACCCCGGCCCTACCCCATGACCGCACCCCCTCATATCCTTCAATAATAGCCCCCATTAACCCAAACCTCGACATGCTAGCCACATGCCACTTCACTACACACACCCACCCCACCCTCCATGACACAACCATCCTATGCACCCAAGACGGCCGAGCGGTCACAACCCTCTCCGACATCCGACACCTCTTCCAACTCTTCCGCCCCGACCTCACACACCGCAAACTCGAAGAAGAGGTCTACCACCTCATCACATGACTCAGCTCTGTTAGAGTAGGGAACGGATAGTTACACGGAGGTCGTGCCGGCCCCACAAGGGGGCCGGCTGTGGTGACTAGAGAAGTGAGAGGAGTGAGATGGCGGCCGGTTAGGGCACCGGCAGGGCCGGCCGACCGCCACTAATAGGGAATAGAGTACCGCTAATAGCATAACACTAAATACTAGGATGACAAATAGCTACCTTGTACGTAAGTAATAGGCAACGGGATGCTAGTGCTAACACCCCCTCTCAAGGTAGCCGAGGTCTTGACGTCGTTCTGGCTTGCGTCGAGGAAGGTGCCATCTTGGTCGAAGGTGTAGTGCTTGTAGCGTGTGTCTCATGCCGGGTAGGTGTAGCGACATACGCTCACAGGAATGTGCCGCTACCGGCGAGTTACCGATAAGAAGCGGTTCCAAATGTAATGCGTAATGTACTATTCTGACATGTCGCGGAAAAAGCTGTCCCCTGGCGAATTAGCTGACGCATGAGAGCGACCGGCAAGGAAGAAGCACAGCCAACAAGGCCGTTCGGAGCGTGTAGGCACGCACAAACATAGACGGGCGCTCGTGTTGACTCCCCCCTTTCGCCGTGGGAAAGTAAAGCTCCTCGCTAAGTTAGGTGAGCGTTGCGGCGTTGCCTCGGGAAAAACAGCAAGAGTACTAATTAAAGTACGTACGGGCCGAATTTTTGCGGGTCGGTCTTAAAAAACCAGATCTTGTCGAGAGTATCGGTAGGTTGGAAGGCTAGGTAAGATTGGAAGGCGAAGCGTGGTGTCGGTTGGACGATGAATTACTAGCTTGGCGCTGAGCGCTTTACATACGCTCTACTCCTATTTATGTGGGAGTAGGTAGGACTAGCGTGGCGCCGAGCGCTTTACACACGCTCTTCTCTAGTGTAACTTGGTGGAGGGCTCATAACCTGTTATAGTTGGGAACGGATGGTTACACGGAGGTCGTGTTGGCCCCACAAGGGGGCCGGCTGTGGTGACTAGAGAAGTGAGAGGAGTGAGATGGCGGCCGGCTAGGGCACCGGCAGGGCCGGCCGACCGCCACTGAAAGGGAATAAAGTACCCCTAATAGCATAAAACTAAGTACTAGGATGACAAATAGCTACCTTGCATATAAATACTATACAACAAAATGCTAGTGCTAACATGCTCCCGCTCAAAAGTCCACTCACCCACACCCGCCACCACCACACGCAACAAATGGGCCACTCGTGATGACCTCTTCTCAGCCCTCAGCACATTCCACATCCAAACCGAACTCTACTCAGACCTCCTCAACAAATCTTTGCAATCTCACACTTACCACTCACTCTACCCAGAAGACATGGTCCTCTCATCCATCGACAACAACGCACCACTCACATGAAACGGCACTAACATCGCTAACCCGGAATACGACCACGAATGTATGCGACGCGCCATGGAACACGCAATCACGAGCGCCACTCCACAGCCTCACACTCCCCCAGCGCCACCATACTCATACTCCCCCAATGGGAACACACACCATACCATCATTCCAAGTACATCAACTCACCATACACCCACCACCTTTGCACCCTTCTTAGCGACGCAAACACCTTCCTACCCCCAGATCAACACACGAGCACCCCCATCCCCACACCATTCGGCACATGGTGGATGGTGGACATCTACCTCGTCGCCAACCCCCTCGCTCTTTCTTCTTTTCCCTCGCACACAGCAATGACCGCCCTCCACAACACACTCGAGTCCATTTACAACACTCACCTTCCTAACCCCTCATGCACCATCCCACCTCCACCCCTCTTCGACACTTACTCACCATACTCCTCAGGCGTCTTCCACCTCCCCCCAACCCCACCCATCCCATCACTTACCCCCTTCCGGAGCGCACGTCACTAACATACTCCCCCACTAGAGGAGCTCTTGCTTGGGATTGGCAGGACTTCGTCTACACCGACGGCTCCAAGAAGGCGGCTCCTCCCCCCTTGGAGCGGAAGCCACCCACCCCGCCTCGGATACACGCGTCAAGATTCTTGTTGTCTCCGCCCCTTCCTCTCACACAATCAATCGCGCGGAACTCGCGGGCAATGATATCGGCCTACAACTCGGCCATATTCACCTTCTCACGGAAAGTGCGTGCTCACTCCGCCTTATCCAAGGCTAGATGAATTGCCCATCCGCCTACCACCACAACATTGACCGCGACACACTTGACTCCATCACACACACACCCTCAAAACCCGCGGCCAGTGAGGCATCCGCACCCATCTAGGCAAGATCAAAACACACAACCACTCAATCGGCAACGACCTCGCAGACACCCTCGCTAGTCAAGTTGCGGACAGGTACCCACCCGACACAACCTGCACTACGGGTTCGGACGTGTCGATAGGCCACTGGACATGGCCATACGCACTAATACTCCAAACCCTAGGAGAGCCCATACCCCATAGGTACACCAACCTCAAAACTGACGCACACACGTACAACACCAAACACACACACATACGTCCCTCTCACAAACCACCAAACACGGTGCCCTCTTTGCCCGCGCCGCGGCGGACGGGGCGGACTTCACCTTCCACAGAAAACACACATGACTTACCAATCTCCAATTCACACACAAGCAAGAATTCATGTGGGAGCGCACACCACACGCCTCCTCTCACACAACCCCACCCTACGCTGCCCCATGTGTGATCAATTCACTAGCAACGGCCGCATGGCCGGTAACAGTCCCACTATGTCCGGGCTTGGACACGACCGCAACAATAGCGCGCTACAACTCCTCCTCTCCCTCATGGAACGCCACAACGAAGGCCGATGGGAGACCATCGCGGCAGACTTCGGTAGCAAGCTCATCAAATCATTCACATCCTACACACCCATCCATACCTCCCTTAACTGTCACCCCCTCACCCCGCCCACATGCCCACCCGCATAGTTGATTTTGACGAAGGCCTCTCGCCCGACTCCCTCACTTCATGCCATGCCACCCTCCCTGCGGAGATACTCCCCTCCGCGTTGAGACCCCCGGCACACAAACCCGACTTCATCCGGCTTCTCGATCCTAGATTCGTCGGACACACAAGCGGCCGCTTGCGTTACTCCTCGAATAAAACAATTCCGATAGGGGAATTAGAGCATTCTACGGACCACAAACCAGAAAAATAAGACTTTGTCACCTCCCTCTACTGCACTAGGCTTATTGAAATTGAAATTGAAATTGTTTACAAAATGTACCGTATGCGCCGGTTTACAACAAGTACCGTATGCGCCGGTTGCTATCTATGGGCCCTCCCAACAATGCCATACAAGTCAGGGCTAGACCGTTAGCCACCTAATCCAATCTCTCCAAAGGGTGCTCGGGGGTTTTACTCCTGCCCGGGGAGTGCTCGATGCGGGGTGATGGCGGCGTGCAGGTAGGGGCGTGCGTAGGTGCAGTGTGTGGAGGCGCGGCGAGTGGTTGTGCGGGATCTAGTACGGTAAATACGTAGGAGATGATGTAGCCATTGGATTGTGTGCGTATGGAGTTGTACAATGATGCGTGATGTGTCGAGGCGTGCTTTTGAGATAAGCTTGTCAGGAGGGTCGGTGCGGAGTGTGAGAAGAGAGGTGAGACTTGTGATGGTGGATGAGTGCGGTGTACCCGTGCGGCTCATGGCGATGGGGAGGATGTCGACTGGGGTACCTGGCCAGTGCTAACGTATGGCATTGGCGAGGGAGGTTTATTTGGCACGAATCAGTTGGGCTGTGTGGGAGAGGTTGTGGTCCGTGCAATACTTCCATCGTCCTATCTGAATCTTTTTAATCGAAGAGTATCGGCAGCGACCGTTCGTGTGACCAACGTATCGAGGTTCGAGGAGTCGGATAAAGTCGGGTTTGTGCGCGGGGGGTCGCAACGCGGGGGAGAATCTCGGTGGGGAGGATGGCAGGGCACGAGGTTAGGGAGTCGGGCGAGAGGCCTTCGTCAGCAATAACAAGGCGGGTGGGCGTGTGGGTGGGGTGAGGGGGATGGCAGTCAAGAGGGGTATGGGCTGGTGTGGGGGATGCGAATGATATGACGGATTTGTTACCAAAGTCTGCGGTGATGGTCTCCCATCGGCCGCCGTTGTGGCGCTCCAAAAGGGAGAGTAGTTGTAGCGTGCTGTTGTGGCGGTCTTGTCTTAGGCCAGACATGATGGGACAATTACCAACCATGTGGCCGTTGCTGGTGAATTGGCCACACATGGGGCAACGCATGGTGGGGTTATGGGTGAGGAGGCGGGTGTTGTGGACGCCCCACATGAATTCTTGCTTGTGGGTGAATTGTATGTTGGTGAGTGAGGTGTGTTTTTTGTGGAATGTGAAGTCGGCGCCGTCCTCCTTGGCGCGGGCGAGGAGGGCACCGTGTTTGCAGGTTTGAGAGAGGTGTGTGTGTGTGTTTGGTGTTGTGTGTGTGTGCGTCAGTTTTGAGGTTGGTGTATCTGTAGGGTATGGGCTCCCTTAGGGTTTGCGGTAAGAGTGTGTATGGCTATGTACAATGGCCTATCGACACGTCCGAGCATGTGGTGTATGTTGTGTCGGGTGGGTGTCCGTCTGCAATCTGGCTAGCTAGGGTGTCAGCGAGGTCATTGCCTAATGAGTGGTTGTGTGCTTTGATTTTGCCGAGGTTTGTGCGGATGCCTGAGGCGCAGCGGGTCTTGAGTGTGTGTGTGTGATGGAGAGGAGTGTGTCGCGGTGGATGTCGCGGCGGTATGCAGATGGGCAGTTTAAGTAGCCTTGTATGAGGCGGAGGGAGCACGCACAGTCTGTAAGGAGGTGGGTGTGGCCTTGTTGGAGGCCTACGTCGATGCCCGCTAATTCAGCGCGATTGACAGTGCGGGAGGGAGGGGTGGAGGTCGGAAGAACTTTGATGCGGGTGTCCGAGGCGGGGTGGGTTGCGGCTGCTCCAAGGGGGGAGGGGCCTCCCCTTTGTCACAACCATCCTCTCAGTGGCTGGTTGTCGAATCGAAGTCTCTCATGGGAAGCGTTCAATGAGTGAAAAGTGCTGGTAGTTCTTTAAGCAAACTACAGTGGAGCATTCGCTATGCGGGAATTGAAGGAAAGAAGTTACAATGTGGAATATCCTGTCACCGCCCTCCATTGTGCTAGACTATTTATAGTCTAGCAAAGCTCGCCTTCGGTCTCGTCACGCGTCACGCTTCCCCAGGCAGGTGTCGACGTGTCGACGTCCGTAGTCTTTCGTAGGCCAGGTTGCGTAACCAATTGGCCTCGTGCCTAGCGTCTTGACGCATGGGAGAACTCACTGTGCGTACTGTACATAACGGGAGGTACATATATGTACAGTACTGCGGACAATGTCCTCGAGCTTCACAATAGCAAGTGAAATTGCTAATACACTACATCCGTGGAAGGTACGGTATAAATATCGTAGCGAGTACTTGTACTAGTCATGTAACATATTGTCACAAGACAATACTCGCCACACCTTGGAGCCGTATGTGTAGTTTTGCCAGCTCCAAGCAAGTTCTCCTCTGGTGGGGGAGTATGTTAGTTTCGTGCGTTCCGGGAGGGGATAAGTAAGGGGGTGAGTGGGGTTGGGGGGAAGATGGTAGATGCCTGCGGAGTGGGGTGAGTAAGTCTCGAAGAGGTGTGGAGGTGGGATGGTGATGGTGGGGTTGGGAAGGTGTGTATTGTATATTGATTTGAGGGTGTTGTGGAGGGCGGTCATGGCTGCGTGTGAGGGCAAGGCGGAGAGTGCGAGGGGGTTGGCGACGAGGTAGATGTCCACCATCCACCGTGTGCCGAATGGGGTGGGGGTGGGGTGGCCCGTGTGCTGGTCGGGGTGTAGGAAGGTGTTTGCGTCATTGGGGAGGGTGTAAAGGTGGTGGGTGTACGGAGAGGTGATGTATTTGGAATGGCGGTATGGAGTATGTTCCCACCGGGGGAGTATGAGGATGGTGGAGATGGGTGTGTGTGTGAGGCTGTGGAGTGGGCGCTGGTAATTGCGTGTTCCATGGCGCGGCGCATGCATTCGTGGTCGTACTCCGGGTTGGCGATGTTGGTGCCGTGCCATGTGTGGGGGGGCGTTGATGCCGTTGGATGAGAATACTATGTCTTCGGGGTAGAGTGAGTAGTAGGTGTGGGAGTGGAGTGATTTACTAAGGGGGTCTGAGTACATATCTGTCTGGATGCGGAATGTGGTGCGAAGTGCTGTGAGTAAATCATCCCGAGTGGCCCATCTGTTGCGTGTGTGGGGGAGTGGATTTCTGAACGGGAACCTAGGCGGGTGATGAGGTGGTAGACCTCCTCTTAATCCATTACCTATTCCACCCAAACCGTGGCAAGCACTTGGTCTTGACTACTTGACAAACTTACATGTGAGCAATGGCTTTGACAATGTGCTCATTGTGGTCGACCGTCTGACTCGAAATGGACGTGGAAGCCGTGGCCGAACTTCTCCAAAACCATTGTGGCAGTACGCCTTTTGTGAACTAACTGCAAATACCAATAATTTATGTTTTGCTTGTTGCTGATGTCTGTGCAATTTGTGACGAGTACAGTCCTGCAATAGTACATTGCAGGACATTGTACAGGTACTCGTTACGGATTCCAATTCGTGCTTTTCCACAGGACGGACGTATACTCGTGGGTACGTCGCTACTGCAATATTGTAATGGTGCTGATGCTACAGTACGACCAGTACCTCCCGGTACGTACAGATATGCATAATTAATCTAACCAGCCAGATGACGCGCCAAAGCGAGCTCTTCGATGCAGAAGGAGCCGCGTCGTGAAACCCAATGCTAGGCAGGCCGTGTCTCGAGGACAGATGACGACGGTTGAGCAGCACTAACGCCTGACACGTAAGCGAAGCTTGCATGCGTAACTAGTCTGGGCTGAAACCTATTTAAGCCCAGTGCAGTTGAGGGAGGTGACAGAACCTTTTAACAATTCCTTTGTTCACTTACAACATCTACTGCCTAAGTACATCAGTGAAACATCTCTCATCAATTGCCTCTCGACAACATCATTTGCCATCTTGCAACAACAAAACTAGACAGACTAGAACAGATTTGTGCTAGCGTTTAGCTTCCAGAGGCTAACCGCCACACTGGTTTCGGAGCTCTCTGGTCGACGCACGCTTTCGTTGCTCGTTGAACCGCTCGACGTTGTTTGATTGTTTGAGATGGCTTCTCTTGGACCCGGACATTACGTGGTGTTGGTAATTCACGTTGGAGGAACTAAACCGTCGGACTTGAAATTGGTGTTTCAGCATGAGCCTCGTTCTGGTAAAACTTGGTTCCCAGCTGGCTCTGTCTTACCTAACGAAGAGCCTGTCGACGCTGCTATTCGCGAGTTACACGAGGAGACCGGTCTTGTTTTGACACCGGATGATTTGACGCTGTTGAGTGGTGAACCTGTTAACGTTGCACTACCTCAAGGACGACAGCTTGTCTACGTGTACTCGGCTTCTATTCCTGTCCTGTTTGCTACGAACAACTTACGTACACCTGCTCAGGTCGAGCAGGCTGTTTTGGCGCAGTCGACAGTTAATCCGGATGGCACCTACGTCGTCCCGGAAACCATCAACATTGACGGTCTGACACTTACGCCCTCACAGAAGGGGTTACTTCGTGCTGAGAAGCACAAGAGTGAGTTACTTCACTTTGGTTACGTGACTCAGTGGGAATCTTTTTATCGAGCAATCACACAACATGTTCCAGTCATGCAAGACGACACGTCTATCCCGAGACAGTTCCACATGTACCCCCGGTTTACGACGGTCGACTCTGGTTCTGTATGGCTTCTGATTCGCGGACACATTAATCGACTGACTGGTGAAGGACCTACGGATTTACGAGTGGGAATGCCGATGCCTACCCACAACTTGGCTGGACTATCTGTGACCCTCACGGAGACTCAGCGTAAGGCTGCTATTACTTCACCGTACCAGAATGGTCAGGTACCTCATGTACTGGAGGATTGGCTTGAAGCACAGCCTCAGCGTTTTGTTATGCTTGGAATTACAGCTGACTCGTACGACGCAGTGTTCTGGGTTACTTCACAGTTTTCTGGACACCTGGGTGGGTGGTGGTTGAACCGGAAAAATCAGCCTCCAATTCCATCTACGTACAACGAGCTTGTTACGGAGTTACGCAAGTCGACGTTTCTTCCGAACATTCAGGACGACGCAATTAACGCTTTGCTAAGCTTTACGCAGAGCAGCACGATGAGTTACGCGGTTTTCACTAAACAGTACAACGACTACTTACGTCGGTCTCGTCAACACCTGACAGCTGAGGTACAGTGTGTACGCTTCATTAATGGCCTAGCGAACGAAGTGCTCAAGAACCTGGCTAAGTCACACCGAGCTCGGCAGGGATACCAGACTACGCTGGTGGAGCTGCAAAACTTTTTGAATGACGTCGTGACAGACTCGCCGGAACTCGGCAATACAAAGTCTGCTGCTGGACCATCTGCCCATCCTTCACGTAAGCGCAACTTTGATGACCCTCTCGAGGAGGCCGCTAGCGTATGGAAACGTAACAAAGGTGGCCGTGGACGTGGCCGCGGACGTGGACGTGGAGGTGGCAACAATGGTCGTGGTGGCAACAATGGTGGACGTGGCAGACATCTGGCCGCGAAGATTTTAACACACTCGCAAATACGATGATAGCTGAGGAACGTAAGCGACACATGGACGAAGGACTCTGCTTCAAGTGTCACAAGAAGGGACACCGTTTGTTCCAATGTCCGGAGTTCAAAGGCAAGGCACCGATGCAACCTAAGAAACAATGATGGTGGCAAGGCTGTTCTACAAATGAACTGGAGCAGCCGGCTACATCTACTGTTCGTTCAGAGACACTGTTAGCGACAGAGGTCGTCGAAACACCTTCGGCATCTCCATCGACTACAGTTGCGACACCTGTAACGCAAGTAGCAGGTCGTCGTCGTCAGACTAAGCAGAGACAGAGTCGTAAACCTGTAACCAGACGTTCAGTTGATTGGAAACTGGTTGACTCAGTCTTTGACCCTCTGCATGCACAATTCAACTTCACGTTGGAGGGATGTGCTGATGATGAAGGTCTTAGCTCGCACGGTGACTTACCTCACTGTTCGCCGAGTGACTCGATTCTAGACAGAGATTTGTCAGGAGAACGGGTGTTCATCAACCCACCCTGGGAGTTAGCTGAGCAGATTGCGCAGCATTTTGAGGATTGTCGTCGAACATCTCCGACATCTACGATGGCTGTATTTGTACTACCGAAGTGGGCGAAATTTACTCAAGTGACTAAGCACTGGAAACTCTACCAAGAATTCCCAGCAAGGACACAGCTTTTTACACGTCAGTCACTGGAGAACCCAGCGCAACAGGAGGTGGTTGCTCGAGCCCCTTGGCCTGTACAACTGTGGTTAGTCGACGCAGATTGTGCGTTTAACGACTCACCAGAACCTACAGCACCTGATCAACCCGACTCGGTACCTGTACCAACAGACGACTCGGAACAGTCCATCGCTACGCTGCAACAATTTTCCTCGCCAGCTACAGCACTACTGACTGACCTCACGGAAGCTCGCCCGTTAATTCGAACTGAGCTGACTGTGAAATCTCCTGATGGCGGACACCAAATTTCTGGATTAGTGGACTGCGCTGCGACACTTGATTTTGTGTCAGAGGACTTTGTACGACGCTTTGCTTTACAGACTCGGAAGTCTGCAAGTAAGACTCCAAATCGACTCGCTAACGGACAACGAGTAACTTCTACGACAGTCTGTGACATCACTTTTGAGCTGGCTCGACACGAGTTTCAACGGACTTTCAACGTCTTACGTGATTTACGTGTTGCTGATTTAATCTTGGGTTTACCATGGCTTGATGACGAACATGCCTCTTTACAATTTGGTACAACCAGAATTTTTACACTAATGGATGGCACAGCTGTGGAGACTACCCTCGAAGAACGAAGCCCTGAGTGTCTACTCTTGTCGTCTACAAAAGTTCAGAAGCTTATGCGCAAGACGCGCCGCAGCAGGGGACGTCATGCTGATTTTTACGTCATTGAACTCACGTCAGCTGCCGAACAATCGACAGACTTCCACACTGGAGAGGAGCTGACAGCAAAACAACGTGACAACTTCCGGTTGTTACTCTTCGATGACTTCCCGGAGTTACTGCAACCTGTCGACTCTCCACATGTAAGCCGACAGTGGGATCATCCCATTGAAACAATTGGCCCAATGCGACGCCAACGTTTGAACAGATTGTCACCCGCAGAGCGCGCTGAGCTTAATCGACAGCTCAAAGACGCAGTGGAAGCTGGTTTAGTACGCCCCAGCTACAGTGAGTTCGGCTCGCCAATTCTTTTTGTGTGAAAAGCTGATGGCTCACTACGTCTGTGCATTGACTACCGTGGTCTTAACGAGGTTACGCGTAAAGATGCTTACCCGTTACCACGTGTGGACGACACTCTGGACGAACTTAAGGACGCGAATTTTTACACACACCTCGACCTCGCTTCTGGATTCTGGCAAGTTCGAGTGCGTGATCAGGACGTTCACAAGACGGCTTTTCAGACCCCTGATGGCTTAATGGAATGGGTCGCCATGCCGTTTGGGCTGTGCAATGCAGCAGCTATATTTCAAAGGATGATGAACGACATTCTTCGCGACTTTTTACATAAGTTCGTGACAGTCTACCTGGATGACGTCTGAATCTACAGTCGAACTCTGGCAGAGCACCTGGAGCACCTACGTCTAGTGCTACAGCGATTCAAGGAGGAAGGGCTGAAATTACGCCTTAAGAAATGCTCTTTCGGATTGCAAGAAATGGAGTATCTGGGCTACACTGTGTCAGCCGGGAAAATTTCGGTTTCCACAAAGAAAGTCGGGGCCGTTGCAGACTGGCCAGTGCCCAAGACGGAGAAGGAAGTTCGCAGTTTCGTACAATTTTGCAACTTCTATGCCAGATTTATACACCATTTTAGCGACCTTACGGCTCCATTGACGGACTTACTGCGGAAGTCCCAGCCACAGAAGGTTACGTTGACGCCTGCCTGTTTGGAAGCCTTCGAGACTCTCAAGTTACGGCTCATTTCCGCGCCATGCCTGATCCTTCCGGAGGTCGGCTCGGACGCGACGTTCACCGTGGCTACAGATGCTTCAACAGTGGGGATTGCAGCAGTCATGTTGCAAGACCAAGGAGGCGGTCTTCAACCAGTCTCTTACTGGGCGCGTAAGCTGAATCCAGCTGAGCGTGGTAACACTTACTCTGCGTACGACTTAGAAGCTTTGGCCGTATGCGAGGCTGTCAAGCATTGGAGGTGCTATCTTGAAGGCTGTTCTAAGTTCCTTGTCGTAACAGACCACGACACACTGCGACATCTACTCAGGCAACCGAACAACATGCTGAACAAGCGGCAAGCAAGATACCTGCGGGATTTGCAACCGTTTGTGGGCTCGATGACACTTGCATATCGCAAGGGAGCTCTGAACGAAGCTGACCCGTTAAGCCGGCGTCCAGACTTCGTACCTCAGGCCACAATGCCCTTATTTTGGGATGGCGAGGTTCCGTCAGATCGAGAATTACGACGGAAGTCCCAGCTGCTCTTTGAGGACGCACAGTTAAGTTCACTGACTGTTAAAGCGTTGCAGCTGAGCCCTGAGTTCGCTGATCTCATTCGCGAGGGGTTCTCACAAGATTCGTTTTATGGGGACGATGGTGAGTGGACAAGAGACAGCCGGATAGAAGCCAGAGACGGGTACTTTTGGCGTCTCAATCGCCTCTGTATTCCACAGAACTCTGAGCTTCGACTGAGATTGATCACAGAGCTGCACGAAAGTTCGTCAGCTGGTCACAGAGGAGTTGCTAGCACTCTTGCTAAAGCACTCGACAGATTCTGGTGGAAACGAATCCGCCAAGACGTGAAAGATTTTTGTGAACGCTGCGTCGTGTGCCGACGAGCGAAGATTCGACCGCAGATGGCTGCGACTCTTTACCCATTGCATGTTCCACCCAGACCGTGGCACACGATTGGTCTTGACTACCTGACACACTTGCCTGAAAGCAACGGCTTTAACAGTGTGCTGATTGTGGTAGACCATCTAACTCGAATGGCCCATTTTCTGCCATGTACAGAGTCGATTACTGCCGAAGAAACTGCAACTTTGTTTTTACAGGGAGTCTACCGCTTACATGGACTACCCCGTGTGCTGATCAGCAACCGCGACCCGAAATTTGTCAGCGCTTTCTGGCAGACACTCTGGAGACGCCTTGGAACGCGTCTGAATATTTCTTCCAGCCGACACCCAGAAACAGACGGCTTGACAGAGCGCGTGAACAGCACATTTCAGCAGCTTCTTCGTTGCTTCTGTTGCTATGATGGCTCTGATTGGTCGACACTTCTACCGCAAGTGGAGTTTGCGTACAACGCTTCGCGTGCACTCGGAATTGAGCACACACCGTTCGAGGCTAACTTTGGTTTTTCTCCTGAGGAGCCTCCTGACCTGCTCTTCAGCATGCGACCGTCGATTCCAATTTCGCAAGACGCAACAGAACGGTTGAGATTGTTACAGGAAGTGCACACCCTGGTACGCTCAGCGTTACAGCTACATAAGGACGAGATGCAAGCGCGCACAGAACCGTCTACAGCGCCACACTTCGCTAAGGGAGACAAGGTGTCAGTCGTCACAACAAATCTTTTTCTGCGAGGACAACCGAACCGGAAACTCAGAGACAGACAGCTCGGCCCTTTTTCAGTGGAGGAGCAAATTGGAAAACACAGTTACAGATTGAAACTACCAGCGACAGTACGCTTACATCCTGTGTTCCATGTTAACAACTTACGACCCTGCTCTACCGCTCCGCTACGACCATCTGTCCCGGTGACTGTACCTGAAGGAGACGACGAGGAGTTTGACGTGTCGCACATCTCTGCTATGTGCATCAAGTCGCTACCTGGACGACGAGGCAGATATCTGCTCTTCATGACACACTTTAGTGATGACGACATTCCACCTGTCTGGCACCGATTGAACGAGGTGCATCGAACAATTGCGTTACAAGAATTCTTGGAGACGCCCCAATGGCGCAAGTTCGCCAAGACTCAGGCGTACACTGACTTCATACACGCTCACCCAGCGCGCATTCATGAGTCCCAGTAATTGCTTCAGTAAAGAAGCCAAGAACCACGGAGGTCTGCCTCGCGGCGGCCTCATTGATCTGTCAAGAGGGGGAGGGTACGAGTGTGACGAGTACAGTCCTGCAACAGTACATTGCAGGACATTGTACAGGTACTCGTTACGGATTCCAATTCGTGCTTTTCCACAGGACGGACGTATACTCGTGGGTACGTCGCTACTGCAATATTGTAATGGTGCTGATGCTACAGTACGACCAGTACCTCCCGGTACGTACAGATATGCATAATTAATCTAACCAGCCAGATGACGCGCCAAAGCGAGCTCTTCGATGCAGAAGGAGCCGCGTCGTGAAACCCAATGCTAGGCATGCCGTGTCTCGAGACAGATGACGACGGTTGAGCAGCACTAACGCCTGACACGTAAGCGAAGCTTGCAGGCGTAACTAGTCTGGGCGTTTATTAGCTTTCAGAGGCTAACCGCCACAAATTGGAAGTGCAAATGGAGGGAGAGATGACAAGATGCTTGACTATTAGTGTTTAGCAGTAAAGTGTAATCGATCAAAGTAATTGTAAAAAGGCTATGTCACCTCCCTCTAGTGCACTTGGCTTAAATAGGCTTCGCCCTAGCTAGCTTGCACATGCTCTCGCTTGGTCCTCGTGCCAGGTTTTCCAACCGTTGCCAACCGACTAGCGACGCGGCTCGTCCAACATTGGGAACCTTGTTTACCATTGGGAAGCTCGTCTAGCGCGTCGTCTAGCTAGTAGTTAGATTTACTGTGCGTACTTTTACGTGCCGGGAGGTACTGATAGTACAATGCGCATCAGTACCGTCGCTGCAGTAGCGACGCACCCACGATGTACGTCCTTACGATGGAAAAGCACGAATTGGATTTATTAACGAGTGGCACGCCTTGGGTTCAGTCGGTCCATGACTACTACCCCTTCGCCATGGAGGATGGGGGCCGGTTGGCGCCGATGGCGGCTGAGTTGGTCGATCGCTTGGCTATTTTGGTGGCTGTTCGTCGCTTCCCTGGCATGGAGGCCGCTGACTCTCGTTCCTTGCGCTCTGACAGTTATGTCCGTATGCAGCATTTTGTTCGTCGATCTACTTCTCTTCCGTTTCGGCGTTTTTTTGGGGATGTGCGACGAGAATTCATGCAACGTCTTTCTGCTGCTCTTCATGGCACTCTGGGTTCTTATCTCCGCGACGCTTTTCAGGAGGGCAGTGCTGGTGCTGTGGCATGCCTTCCTGTTCCTCGGGCTTAGGTTTTTTCCTCCTTTCTTTCTTTTTCTTGCTTGGTGGCCTCCACTGCTTTTTCTTGTAAGAAATTCATTTTATTTATTAACGAGTACCTGTACAGTGTCATGCAGTGTACTGTTGCACGACTGCACTCGTCACACTACTGCCTGTATGATTAACACATCTATATATAGTGCGCACATCAATCTGTACGAATACGTGTACGCACAATAATATCCTACGGTTGTTCCGAATACATGTAAATCGGTTTTTTCAAATTCCCACTGTTATTATTTTCACTTTACCGGTCCATGCGTACGAGGCGCAACTTCCAGAGCTTTTCTCAGGGCTTCTGTTGCTCTGCTTGTCCGCATGTCAATGGCCTTTTTTGTAAGAATCCTTCCAGGGCCATGTTGATCGAACGAGTACCCGGTAGAGTACTCGTGCAAACATGACTTCACTCGTACAGTAGTTTCATGCACGTATCGAGATAGTATCTTTCATCTATTACAATTATAGCAGTGGAATCTTAAAAATATTCTTACAAGAAAAGGCAATGAAGAGTATTGCTTACAAGAAGAACCAGATGAGCAGGCAATGAAGACCACCAAGCAAAAAGAAGAAGAGAGGAAAATACACAAACCCGTGGAACAGCGTCAGCACAGCAGAGGAATCCACAAGCTGATAAATAATATCCGCGCGCGGCCAAAAAATAAATAAAAAAATCGCGGCCAATCGTAATGAATCCACTGTCGATCAGCAGCACATAGGAATAAAGCTTTTTTACAAGAAAAAAATCAGTGAAGGCCACCAAGCAAAAAGAAGAAAAGAGAAAAAAACCTAAGCCCGAGAAACAGGAAGGCATGCCACAGCATCAGCACTGCCCTCCTGCAAAGCGTCGCGGCGATAGGAACTCAGAGGACCATCAAGAGCAGCAGAAAGACGTTGCATGAATCCACGTCGCACATCCCCCCCGAAACGGCGAAAAGGGACATAAGTAGTTCGACGAACGAAATGTTGCATACGGACATAATTGTCGGAGCGCAAGGAGCGAGAGTCAGCAGCACCCGTGCCAGAGAAGCGACGAACTCCCACCAAAATAGCCATGCATTCAACCATCTCAGCCGCCATCGGCGCCAGCCGGCCCCCATCCTCCACAGCGAAGGGATAGTAGTCATGGATTGACTAAACCGAAGGCGTGCCACGCAAAGCAAAAGTGCGGTGCTCCGCATCAAGTTTGCCATGCTGAGCTCCCAATGCAAGGATCAGCAACACATTGATATATATCAAATAGAACACACAAGAAGCATGTGTGGCACAGACTAGAGACACTAGGACATGGAGAAGGGTGAGGGGGGGGGCCAAGAGGGCAAGTTCCATGCACGGGTCCCCGACTTGTACATTCTAGTAGTAATGTTCTTCTTTATCTGGTCATATTAATATTATATAGAGGTTTTAATTACACCGGGGGCCTAGAATAGTCGGGCGCTGCCACGACGTTACACATTGTAACCGCTATATTACACATGTCACAGTGGTAAAACACAGACAAGCGTTACCCCTGTATATGACGCGCATACACACTGAGGTCGTCCACCTTTTGCCTTTGCGCGAGCACAACACACGCAACGGGATCTAGACTCTAGAAAGGTGAAGATCTCTACTAGCACACGGTGTAGCTACTATATAACAAACTCACACGGTAATTATGACATGAAATTCACCTTAGCACATGTATCATGTAGAGGACGACAGCAGCGACGTCATGTCAACACCATATGTAACGCAATCTGAAGAATGTAAACCTCGTTAACACGATCCTCATGAAGGTACTAAGATAGACGGCGATCGTGCCAAACCGCCAGCCCCTAACAAGCAGCATAATATTCCGTAAGTACCGGTCGACGCTATATTTGAGAGTGGGAGCGTGGACGAATACGCCACGCATGTATCTGCTAGCTCGACCAAGACCGCGTAGATCGACCCGCGCGATTGGATTGATTTACTCCCTGCTAGAGCGTTCAACGACATTTCACCGCCGGTAAACGCATGTGCACCGGGACTTTGGACGCCTCGACACGACGAGACAGACAGATTCCTAACCGAGGAAAAGTGGATTTCCTCCCGCGACGAATATCGACAATTAGCGTGCTATAGCGTTTACTCTGCAGCCGCGGACGCGGCGTTCGAAAAGACTATAGCGACGATTCATTTGACTACCGCTACCGCAACGGAAAGAGTGCACGCTTGGGATGTGCACGACGTGGCCGTTCCGACACACAAGCTGTCACGCAAGTCGTCGAGTCGTGACTTACCTACGTTCGGCGATTCAATGGCATGAAGGCCATCAATAGAGAGGAACGAGTCGCCGAGCGCCTCGTATAATCCCGCTTCTTTGACACTCAAGCAGCCGACCGAAGCATCAACGGCGTCGATGAACTCCTCGCAGGCCTTGAAGATAAACGCATTGAAGTTAGTCTCCACGCGGCCGCAAAAGCTCAAGCCTCTCAAACTTTCAAGCAACCGACGCCCGGCTGAGGCGACGGAGGCAACCCCAACATACTTAATCCTCGGCCAAACAAGAGTCTCAAGGACAAGGAGAAAGAGGACAAAGACAAGCGCGAGAAGCGAGAGAAGGGCACAGCATGCTGGAACAAAAATCCCGATCCCGAGGCAGGGGGCTGATTGTGTGCACCGCCACGCCGATTCTTGCAACCCAACCTCCGACTACATGCGACATCGCGTGCGACGGAGCTGTCGCGAGTGGGAGAAAATCGGCACAAGCGTACATACCCAACAGTGGATCCGGGAGGGTGCATGTGTACCTTTCAAGAACAACCGCCCACCCTTACGATTCAACCAAATAGTGTCTTCAGTGTACGCCACCCCTACCCAACTAGCGCGCTTCGTCCAAGCCGGGACTTTGGAGCCATCTACCTGCAACGACTACGTTTCCATACTCTTCCTAGTGCCCAAGCCGGGCAACAACCAATGGAGGCTAATCTGCGACTTACGACCATTGAACAAGGAATGCGTTCAAAAGCGACTCAAGATGAAAACGCTACTGGGGGTCAACACCTAACAAGTAAGGGGGACACCATGTTCAGCTTAGACCCACAAGACGGCTTCTACGCGTTGAACATCAACCCAACGGACCGCGACTATTTCACCGTGGACGTGCGCTGACAGCTTAACCGACTCGCGGGGCTACCTATGGGGTGGTCCCTATCCCCATTGCATTTCTGCAAAATGACGCTGACCTTCGTAAACTTCATGAAAGCGCCATACCCATAATAACTACCCTGCCCGGCAAAACACAATTGCACGTAGACCTACCTCAGAAGAACGCGCTAGCGCGGCGCGAGGATTCGACCCTACGTCGACGAGCTTCTAGTATTCGGGGCTACAAGGGGAGGAAGCACTCACCTTGCGCCAACGCCTCGCCAACTTATTGCACCGTCTCGGCATGCTTAGCAACAAAACCAAGGGCCTCTTGGCACCCATGCAAGTCGGCCACCACCTGGAAATCGACATCGACACAACATTAGGGTCAGGGAGTGGATCCGGATACTACCGAGCAAACATGCTCTAACTTCAAACCCCGAAATTGCAGCGAAATGTGCACGAATAGCACGCGCATGGTCTCGGATCTACTCGGATTCGTGGGTTCGAACCCTAGCTTTCTTGGCCGGATCCACTCCCTGATTAGGATACTTCTACGCTCCGGAGTCGAGATTCGCCAAGATCGCACAACAAGCAAAACAGCGAAGTCAAAGACCTCCAATCACTCGCGGGACAAGCACAATACATTTTCTTGGCAATTCCAGCTGCCAGATTCTTCCTCCGGGAGCTGCACTCTCTCGTTGGCGAGAAGTGGGGAGGCCTCGTCCGCTAACTTTGCTGCCGCGTCGCGACATGCAGTGGTGGATACAAGTGCCCATTTTGACTAACGAAAAGCCCATTCGCAAACCAATCGAGACCGCGTACTTACACGCGGACAATTAGGGCTGTGGATGGGGAACTGTCCTAACGAGCGCCTCGATGCATTAGGATTATGGAGCGCTGAGAACGTATAACAACACATTACATGGAAAGAGATGAATGCCGCCCGTCACGCCGTCGAGAGTCTCTTGCCGCAGCAGGCCGGCCACAACGTCCTCATGCACGAAGAGAAACATGCAGTCTGTCACATTCCGACATGTCAAATCTCAACATCACATGTGATGATGGACGAACTAAAGCGTTTTTGGTGTCTACGAACAGAATCACCCTCCGGGCGAGCTACATCCGATCAAAAGCCAACGTATGAGCCGACAAGCTCAGCCGACACCTCGACAGCGACGATTGGAAGTTCGACCCGGTGTTATTTGCGGAACTTTACGCGAGGCTCGGAAAACACTCCGTCCATCGCTTCGCGTTAGCGCTGAACACACTACTACCACGGTACAATGCTAGATGGAGAGACCCGACTTGCGATGCCGTGGGCGCCACACCTATCGGACTACGACTGGCGCAAGGAAAACAAATCGCTCAACTCCCCTCGGCGCTTATTACGTAACCTCGTCCGAAAACTGCGGCAGAGCTGCCCCGCCGCTACTGTAGTCGCCCCCACATGGACATGCAAGGTTTGGTACCAAGCGCTTACCGAGATGGCCTTCGCGGAATTAATCGTCGCGCCCCGTCCAAATTTGTTCCAACCGGGGCGTCGGGCGTTAGGCGGTACAAGATGCAGTTCTCATCGGGCCGTCACTTTATTCTGAGTTCCCTATCGGCATGTCTCTAGTTAGAACGAGGAGTCGCGAGTGCTACACTTACACTTTTTACGGGACTACAACGCGCGCCAAGAGTCCCCGACGAGCATTCTAGACGACTTTCAAGTCCTAAGTATAGAGTAACCGTTATTGCCAGCACCAACCCGTGGATCAAGACGATGAAACCGTACATGACCAAGATTCTCGGCTCTGACGTACTCGGCGGCAGACGCTAGCCCTACTATCCGCACCTTGGGTACCCAACACAATTGTGACGTACGGAAGTACCACCCGCCGGTACTTCGACTTCGCCGACGAGCACATGCTAGCGCCACGAGTTACTACACCGGTATACATGGCTAGATACGTCGCGTGGCTACGTCAACTCGGGACCATCAAAGCATCAAGTCTACAACCGTACATGTTGGCAGTCAACGGCTTCTTCAAGGACCACAGCCTCGAAGCATTTGCCCTCGGCGTCTCGGCGACCACGTCGCGAAGGCAATGAAATGAATTGCCGCGTCGCATGAAGGTAGCGATTGACGACACTCCGGTACGTGGACACCTTCCAGCATTCATCGTCGTTCAAGCCCTACGCATGGGCCAAGCCCTACGACTCAAGCTCGCTTAATCTGCAACACGTTCATCACCAACCCAGCACGCGAAAAAATACAATTCCTGCGGGCATGCACGACAGCGGTAATAATCTATTTGTTCATTAGCAAAGGGGGGTCATGCATCGACTGCTTAACAAAGGACCTCGTCCCCTCCAAGTACAACGGGATTCGCCTATACCATCGTATGAGGAAGGGACAACGCGGAGTGACAGCGAAACGTGAGCTACTCTGCCACCTACCGCCTATAGTAAACACATAGGTAATTCACCTGATATTGTTCTTCGATTCACGCGACGCATGATTTGTGGAGGCAAATACCCAGCAGCGCGCTAGGCAATCGACTTGTTACAAAAGCACAACAATTGGATAGCTAACACGCTCACAAGTTGGCTACATGAGGTCACGACGACGCTAAATGATCGCCCCCCTAGCAAGATATTGCGTTGGTGTGACGAGTACAGTCATGCCGCAGTACATTATAGAACATTGTACATGTACTCGTTACTAATTCCAGTTCGTGCTTTTCCATCGGACGGACGTACACACGTGGGTACGTCGCTACTGCAATATTCATAAGGGTGCTGATGCTACAGTACGACTAGTACCTCCCGGTACGTACAGATACGCACAGTTAATCTAACTAGCCAGATGACGCGCCTAAGCGAGTTCTCCGATGCAAAAGGAGCCGCGTCGTGAATCTCAATGCTAGGCATGCCGTGTCTCAAGATGGATGACGACGGTTAGACAGCCTAACGCCTGACACGTAAGCGAAGCAAGGAGGCGTAAGCTATCTGGGCAGAGACCTATTTAAGCCCAGTGCAGTAGAGGGAGGTGACAGAACCATTTAACAATTCCATTGTTCACTTACAACATATACTGCTTAAGTACAGCAGTGAGGCGCCCGCCGGCGGCGCAGCGGCGGCGGCCCCGGAGGGGGGTGCGCTCGCAGGCCCGTCGGCATCCCCTCACCTCCCCGTGGTGGGCGCTGGAAACCCCGTAGCCATGCCAGGCCTGGCACGGTAGGGGGCTAAGAGGGCCGACAGCTCGATCCATGGGATCGGCAGCTGTCGGGAAAGCCCTGTACATAGGGCGTTTAAAAAAATAATTTCTGTGCACTACCGGCGCCAAGATCTCCCGCTCGGCCCGTCCGACATGTTTTTTCGCGTACAGATACTCCTAGATACAGCCTTACTTTTAGGAGTGGGGCATGTACTACGGCAGCGTTTGATGGCGAGGAGGGTACGGCCGGATCAGGGATGGGAGGCGGGTGTTGGAGCTAGTGGTGGCCAGCCGGGAAGCAGCGCCAGGAAAGGGCGCTCGCTAGCTGTCGACCAACCCTATGCCGGTCGAACCTTGCCGAGGGGTGAGGCAAGATATGGCACAGGACGGTGGCTAGTCGCAGACGGAGGAGCGGCTACAAGAGGCGGCGGCGATCCTCATGATCAGCCGCCGCCGGAAAGCCATGTACGGAGGGCTTTTTTGGATACTAAAAACAATGTCCGTACCCGGCGTCGAGCTAGTTGGGGAGCAGCACCAGGGTAGGGCGCTCACTAGCGCGTCGCTACGTCGTCCAGCGTCATCTCCCGGGGGGAGGAGTTAGTTGGGACGGCAAGGAGGACAGTCGCGATGGGAGGAGCGACACGATCTGGCGGCGACGACCCTTTGGGTCGGCGCCGCCGGAAAACCCGGCACGGAGGGTTTTGTTTAATTCCGGGCGCCCGCGGCCCGCCGGATCCGGCTACGGTGACCTGCCCCCCCCCCTCTTCGACACCCACTACCCCGACAGACCTTCATACTCCTAGGGGTCCTTGAGCGTGGGCCCGGGTGAGCGCGGAGGCCCCCGCTCAAGAAAAGGCTGCTCGGTGGACGCGCGATCAGAGGGGGGAGGGTACGGCCACATGCCGAAAAACCGACAGGTACCCGGGTACCAGACAGAGAAAAAACCGGGGAAATGAGCGGGGGAAATTCAGGCGCGGAGGCAGGAGCGCTAGTTTTTTCTATGTTTGTGTGTCTCGGTCCCCCCCACCTGTCCTCGAGGTGATGGGGGACCTCGACACGGAGGACCGCCGCGTCGGTGGACGCGGCAAGACCTTGGGGCGGGGTTTACGGGATGGAGCGGCGGGATCGACGAGCGACCGCGCGAGGAGGGGTTTTTTTGCCAGCCTTTCCCCTCCTACCTTCGGCAAGACCGAAGTCACGCGGGAGCTAGATTAGGCTGGCCCGTCGTCCCTCCCGAACGCCGACCGGCCTAGGCCGGTCGACACCCCGGTTCGGTGGGAGCGGGCCGTGCATCGTGAAGGTCGAGCAGCAGTTTAGTTTTGCATTTCTGGACAAGTGGATTTATTTTTAGATCTGTTTTTCTTGATTACAAAATTATTACGCTGTTACTGCTTAGGTGGGGGGACTGTGGCAATTACTGCGGTTGCTTACAGTTATATAACTCCCGAGGAACGTCGATACACATTGCAGATAGGTGTGTCGATGAGAAATGTACCTGGTCGGAGAGACCCGGGCCCAACTTGCTAATAAGTCATGTATGGCGAAGTAGAGTGGCCCGTGAGACAGCAGTCGGTCCTGTTTGCCGGGACATGTTGTAAACAATTTCAATTTCAATTTCAATTTCAATTTCAATTTACAGCAGTGAGACATCTTCTCAACATCTTTCACTAGCATCTCTCGACAACATCATTTTGCCATCTTGCAAGGACAGAACTAGATAGATTAGAACTGATTTGTGCTAGCGTTTAGCTTGAGGAGGCTAACCGCCACACTGGTTTCGGAGCTCTTTGGTCGACGCACGTTTTCGCTACCAATTAATTCGCTCGACGTTGCTTGATTGACTCGATATGGCTTCTGTTGGACCTGGACGTTACGTGGTAGTCGTACTTCATGTTGGAGGGACTTAATTGTCGAACGTGAAGCTGGTGTTACAACGTGAGCCTCGTACCGGTAAAACTTGGTTCCCGGCTGGCTCTGTCACAGCTAACGAAGCGCCTGTTGATGCTGCCGTTCGTGAGTTACACGAGGAAACCGGCATTGCTTTGACACCGGATGATTTGACGCTGTTGAGTTACGCACTTGTTCGAGTTGCGTTACCTGAAGGACATCAGCTTGTTTACGTGTACTCGGCTTATGTTCCCGTTCTGTTCGTAACGAGTCACTTGCGTACTCCTGCTCAGCTCGAGCAGGCTGTTACTGCCCAGTCTACGATAAATCTGGATGGTTCTTACGTCGTCCCGGAAACGCTTGACATTGGCGGTCTGAATCTTACGCCCGCTCATACGGGCTTACTTCCTGCTGTGGAACATAAGAGCGAGTTACCTTACTTCGGTTACGTGACTCAATGGGAGACTTTTCGTCGTGCAGTCTATACACATCAGCCACTCTTCCATGACGACACGACTATCCCAAGACATTTCTTCATGTACCCCCGGTTTTCATCGGTGGATGATGGTCATGTCTGGCTACTGATTCGAGGCTATATTAATAAGCTGTGTGGTGAGACACCGACTGATTTACGTGTGGGTACCCCATTGCCTACTCGGAACTTGGCTGGACTACCTGTGACACTTACGGAGACGCAACGCAAGGCTGCGATTAACTCCCCGTATCAGTCTCGAGGCAATGCCCGTGACTTGGAGGATTGGCTTGAAGCGCAACCTCAGCGCTTTCTATTGCTCGGTATTACGGCTGACTCGTACGACTCAATAATCTGGGTTACGTCACAGTTCTCAGGACCTTTGAATGGGTGGTGGCTGAACCGGAAAAACCAAGCTGCTATCCCGTCTACGTTTGACTTGCTTGTCGAGGAGTTACGCAAGACTACGTTCCCCCCGAACATCCAAGATGACGCGATTAACGCTCTGCTTAACCTTACGCAAGGCAGCATGATGAGTTACGCTGTCTACGTCAAGCAGTTCAATGACTTCTTACGTCGGTCACGTCAAAACCTTACAGCCGATGTACAATGTGTACGCTTCATCAATGGCCTGGCTAATTTTGCCATGAAGACCCAAGCTAAGTCACATCGGTCGCAAAAGGGTTACAACGTCACTCTTGTGGAGCAACAGAATTTTTTGAATGACGTCGTAACGGATTCGCCGGAACTCGGGAGCATGCGGTCTTCAGCTGGCCCGTCTGCTCAACCATTACGCAAGCGCAATTTTGCCGACCCACTCGTCGGAGCCTCTAAGATTTGGAAGCGCAATGGTGGTGGCCGTGGTCGAGGCAGCGGACGTGGAGGCAATCAAGGTGGTGGTCGAGGTCAACCATCTTCAAACACTGGCCGTATTGACTTCAATGCAATCGCAAATGCAATGACATCCGAGGAGCGTAAGAGGCACATGGAGGAAGGTCTATGTTTCAAGTGCCACAAGAAGGGACACCGCTTGTTTCAATGCCCAGAACTGAAGGGCAAGGCACCTATGGACGCACCGCAATCTAAGAAGCAGTGATGGTGGCAAGGCTGTTCAACCAACGAACTAGAGCAGCCGGCTACATCTACTGTTCGTTCTGAGACACTATTAGCGACAGAGGTCGTTGACTCACCTTCGACATCTCCATCGACTACAGTCGCGACACGTGCACCTCTTGTAGCACGTCGTCGTCGTCAAGCAAAGCAGAGACATAGTCGTAAACATGTAACCAGACGTTCGATTGATTGGAAACTGGTTGACTCTGTCTTTGACCCTCTGCATGCACGATTCAACTTCACATTGGAGGGATGTGATGATGATGAAGGTCTAAACTCGCACGGTGACTTACCTCACTGTTCGCCGAGTTACTCAATTCTTGAGAGGGACTTGTCAGGAGAACGGGTGTTCATTAACCCACCCTGAGAGTTAGTTGAGCAGATTGCACAGTATTTTGAGGATTGTCGTCGAACATCTCCAATATCTACGATGGCTGGGTTCGTTGGTCACTCCAACGGTCGCCGCCGTTACGCATCCATCAAAAAAATCCAGATAGGGGAATGGAAGTACTGCACAGACAATAACCTCTCGCACACAGCTGACCTCATACGCACCAAATACACACCCCTCGCGAACGCCATCAGAAACCACTGGCCAGGCACAGTGGTCGACATCATACCCATAGTCATGAGCCGCACCGGTACACCACACTCCTCCACCATCACGAGTCTCACCTCCCTTCTCACCGCCCGCACCGACCCTCCTGATAAACTCGTCTCCAAAGCACGCCTCGACACATCTCGCATTCTTGCTCAACTCCATACGCACACTGTCCAATGGCTGCATCACCTCCTACGCATATACCGCATCAAATCCCGCACGACCTCCCACCGCGCACCCGCACATTGCCTCCACGCACGACCCTGAATGCACACAACCTTCGCCTCCACTTGCACCCTCCCCGGGGGGAGTAAAACCCCCGAACACCCTTGGAGAGGTTGGATTAGGTGGTTAACGGTCTAGCCCTGACTTGTAAGTTCCCTGTATGGCATAGTTGGGAGGGCCCAGAGACAGCAGCCGACGCATCCGGCTTTTGGTGAAAAACCGGCGCTTACGGTACATGTTGTAAACAATTTCAATTTCAATTTCATACGATGGCTGTTTTTGTACTACCGAAATGGGCAAAATTTGCTCCTCTGACTAAGCACTGGAAACTCTACCAAGAATCCCCAGCGCGGACACAGCTTTTCACTCGCCAGTCACTGGAGAACCCATCGCAACATGAGGTGGTTGCTCGAGCTCCTTGGCCTATACAGCTGTGGTTAGTCGACGCTGATTGTGCGTTTTACGACTCGACATCACCTACAACATTTGACCAACCCACCTCGGTACCTGTACCTTCTGGCGACGCGGAACAATCCATCGCTACGCTGCGACAATTTTCTCCGCCAGCTACAGCCCTACTGACTGACCTCACGGAAGCTCGCCCGTTAATTCGAACTGAGCTGACTGTGAAAGCTCCTGATGGCGGACACCAGATTTTTGGATTAGTGGACTGTGCTGCAACACATGATTTCGTATATGAGGACTTCGTACGACGCTTTGCTTTACAGACTCGGAAGTCTGTGACTAAGACCCTTGTTCGACTCGCCAACGGACAACGAGTGACTTCTTCGACAGTCTGTGATGTTACTTTTGAGCTGGCTCGACACGAATTTCACCGGACTTTTTACGTCTTACGTGATTTACGTGTTGCTGATTTAATCTTGGGTTTACCATGGCTTGATGACGAACATGCCTCTTTACAGTTTGGTTCAACCCGAGTTTTTACTCTAATTGACGGCACATCAGTGGAGACTACACTCGAGGAACGACGCCCTTAGTGTTTGCTACTGTCGTCTACTAAAGTTCAAAAACTCATGCGCAAGACGCGCCGCTGCAGGGGACGTCGTGCTGAATTTTACGTCATTGTATTTACGTCAGCTACTGAACAACCAACACACTTTCACACCTGCGAGGAGCTAACTGCAAAACAACGTGACAACTTCCGGTCGTTACTCTACGATGACTTCCCGGAGTTACTGCAACCTGTCGACTCTCCACATGTAAGCCGACAGTGGGATCATCCCCTTGAAACAACTGGCCCGATGCGACGCCAACGGCTGAACAGATTGTCACATGCAGAGCGCGCTGAACGAAATCGCCAACTCAAAGACGCAGTGGAGGCTGGTGTGGTCCGTCCCAGCTACAGTGAGTTCGGCTCGCCAATTCATTTTGTGTGGAAAGCTTATGGCTCGCTACGTGCATTGACTACCGTGGCCTTAACGAGGTTACGCGTAAAGATGCTTGCCCACTTCCGCGTGTGGACGACACCATGGACGAACTAAATGACGCGAACTTTTACACCCATCTCGACCTCGCCTGTGGCTTCTGGCAAGTTCGAGTGCGTGATCAAGACATTCACAAAACGGCATTTCAGACACTTGATGGCTTAATGGAATGGGTTGCCATGCCGTTTGGACTGTGTAATGCGCCGGCTACGTTTCAGCGGATGATGAATGACATACTTCGCGACTTTTTACATAAGTTCGTTACTGTCTACCTCGATGACGTCTGTATCTACAGTCGAACTCTGGAGGAGTATCTAGAACACATGCGTCTCGTTTTACAACGATTCAAGGAAGAGGGCTTGAAATTACGCCTTAAGAAGTGCTTCTTCGGCATGCAAGAGATGGAGAACCTGGGCTACACTGTGTCAGCCGGAAAAATTTCGGTTTCCACAAAGAAAGTCGAGGCCGTTGCGGACTGGCCAGTGCCCAAGACGCAGAAGGAGGTTCGCAGTTTCGTGCAGTTCTGCAACTTCTATGCCAGATTTATTCATCACTTCAGCGACCTTACGGCTCCATTGACGGACTTACTGCGGAAGTCCCAGCCACAGAAGGTTACGCTGACGCCTGCCTGTTTGGAAGCCCTTGAGACTCTCAAGTTACGGCTCATTTCCGCGCCATGCCTGATCCTTCCGGAGGTCGGCTCGGACGCGCCGTTCACCGTAGCTATAGATGCTTCAACAGTGGGGATTGTAGCAGTCATGTTGCAAGACCAAGGAGGAGTCTCTTACTGGGCGCGTAAGCTGAATCTAGCTGAGCGTGGTAACACTTACTCTGCGTACGACTTAGAAGCTTTGGCCGTATGCGAAGCTGTCAAGCATTGGAGGTGCTATCTTGAAGGATGCTCTAAGTTCCTTGTCGTAACAGACCACGACACACTACGACATCTGCTCAGGCAACCGAACAAGAGGCTGAACAAGCGGCAAGCAAGATACCTGCGGGATTTGCAACCGTTTGTGGGCTCGATGACACTTGCATATCGTAAGGGAACTCTGAACGAAGCTGACCCGTTAAGCCGGCGTCCAGACTTCGTACCTCAGGCCACAGTTCCATTATTTTGGGATGGCGAGGTTCCGTCAGATCGAGAATTACGACGGAAGTCCTAGCTGCTGTTTGAAGACGCGCAACTAAATTTACTGACTGTTAACGCGTTGCAGCTGAGCCTTGAGTTCGCTGATCGCATTCGCGATGGGTATTCCCATGACTCGTTTTATGGGGACGAGGGTGAGTGGACGAAAGACAGCCGGATTGAAGCCAGAGACGGATATTTTTGGCGCCTCGATCGCCTTTGTATTCCACAGAACTCTGAGCTCCGACTGAGATTGATCACAGAGCTGCACGCAAGTTCGTCAGCTGGTCACAAAGGAGTTGCTAGCACTTTGCTAAAGCACTCGACAGATTCTGGTGGAAGCGAATTCGCCAAGATGTGAAAGATTTTGGTGAACGCTGCGTCGTATGTCGACGAGCAAAGATTCTACCACAAATGGCTGCGACTCTTTACCCACTACCTGTTCCACCTAGACCGTGGCATACAGTTGGTCTTGACTACTTGACACACTTACCTGAAAGCAATGGCTTAAATAGTGTGCTGATTGTAGTAGACCATCTAACTCGAATGGCCCATTTTCTGCCGTGTACAAAGACTGTTACTGCCGAAGAAACTGCAACTTTGTGTTTACAGGGAGTCTACCGATTGCATGGACTACCCCGTGTGCTGATTAGCGACCGCGACCCGGAATTCGTCAATGCCTTCTGGCAGACACTTTGGCGACGCCTTGGCACACGCATGAACATGTCTTCCAGTCGCCATCCAAAAAACGACGGACTGACAAAGCGCGTGAACAGAACGTTTCAGCAGCTTCTTCGTTGCTTCTGTTGCTATGATGGCTCTGATTGGACAACGCTACTACCACAAGTGGAATTTGCGTACAACGCTTCGCGTGCACTCGGAATTGAGCACACACCGTTTGAGGCTAACTTCGGATTCTCTCCTGAGGAGCCTCTTGACGTGTTGTTCAGCATGCGACCTTCAATTCCAGTTTCGCAAGACGCAGCAGATCGGTTAAGATTGTTACAGGAAGTACATACTCTGGTACGCTCAGTGTTACAGCTACACAAAGACGAGATGCAAGCGCGCACAGAACCGTCTACAGCGCCACACTTCGCCCGAGGAGACAAGGTGTCAGTCGTCACAGCAAACCTTTTTCTACGTGGACAACCGAACAGGAAACTCATAGACAGACAGCTTGGCCCTTTTTCAGTGGAGGAGCAGATTGGGAAACACAGTTACAGATTAAAACTTCCTGCGACAGTACGCTTACATCCGGTGTTTTATGTGAACAATTTACGGCCGTGCTCTACCGCTCCGCTACGACCATCTGTCCCGGTGACTGTACCTGAAGGAGACGACGAGGAGTTTAATGTCTCGCACATCTCTGTTGTGTGCATCAAGTCGCCACGTGGACGACGAGGCAGATATCTGCTCTTCATGACGCACTTCAGCGATGACGACATTCCACTTGTCTGGCACCGGTTGAATGAAGTACACCGGACCACAGCGTTACAAGATTTCTTGGAGACGCCCCAATGGCACAAGATTGCCAAGACTCAGGCGTACATTGACTTCATACACGCTTACCCAGCACGCATTCCTGAGTCCTAGTAACTGCTTCAGTAAAGGAGCTTAAACCACGGAGGTCTGCCTCGCGGCGGCCTCATTGATCTGTCAAGAGGGGGAGGGTACGAGCGTGACGAGTATAGTCCTGCAGCAGTACATTGGAGGACATTATACATGTACTCGTTACTAATTCCAATTCGTGTTTTTCATCGGACGGACGTACACACGTGGGTACGTCGCTATAGCAATATTCATAAGGGTGCTGATGCTACAGTACGACCAGTACCTCCCGGTACGTAAAGATACGCATAGTTAATCTAACTAGCCAGATGACGCGCCTAAGCGAGTTCTCCGATGCAAAAGGAGCCGCGTCGTGAATCTCAATGCTAGGCTGGCCGTGTCTCAGGACGGATGACGACGGTTGGACAGCCTAACGCCTGACACGTAAGCGAAGCAAGAAGGCGTAAGCTATCTGGGCAGAGACTTATATAAGCCCAGTGCAGTAGAGGGAGGTGACAAAACCACTTAACAATTCCATTGTTCACTCACAACATATACTGCTTAAGTGCAGCAGTGAGACATCTTCTCAACATCTTTCACTAGCATCTCTCGACAACATCATTTCGCCATCTTGCAACGACGGAACTAGACAAATTAGAACTGTTTCGTGCTAGCGTTTAGCTTGAGGAGGCTAACCGCCACATTGGACTTCACACTCCTTACGGAAAGGAGCCGCGACAACCGCCTACAACGGCGGAGTTACGCTACATAGGAATAAATACTTGTGCGGCTAGTCAACCGAGTCAAGCGTAGTACTATACAAAATCGACCCTATTGTCCTTGCATGACGATAATAGTGGTTCTTCTTCGGCTGGTTGACACCATGGGGTGGTCACCCTACGAGCAGCATGCCCAATGGCGACAACATGGCAAATGGAGCCTCTCCTTGCTTTGTAAATGGTCATACTCACATTATAGAGGTTTAAATTACACTAGGGGCGAGAATAATCGGGCGTTGCCACGACGTTACAAATCCTAACCGCTAGATTGCGCATGTCGCATTGGTAAAACATAGGCAATACATGACGCCTATTACCTACCCTATAAATGACGCGCCGACACATAGAGGTCGTCCACCGTCTGCCTTTGCGCGAGCACGGCTCACGGAACCCACCCTCTTGATTCCCTCATTTAGCGTATGTACCTTAAAATTCTTGCGTGCAAAGGATGTAACATAACAACACTTTTGGCAACACAGCCTCCCCCTGCATTGCAAATCTGTATATAGATTAGAATCTGGGCACCATCAGTACCCGCACAAGAATGCATAAAATAGAGACGAACGACAGACACAGGTACATGCATGCCACCAAAAATAAAGTTCTACTATATTAATTTGCTAAAATTTGTGTGTCTATCTGTCATCAGCTCGATTGGATTTTATTACTTCAAATGCGATATTTGTTATTTGGAAAAAACATCGACTTGGGCGGGTATAGAATTTTTTGCTTACAAGAAGAACCAGATGAGCACGGACAGGGAAAGTGGGAGGGGAAACAAGAGGGCAAGAGTGACAAGAGGATCACGGAATCCAAAGCGCAGCAAAAGGAAAGCACTACATTGTGCATAAACCTAGCAGATTAAACTAAGGAAACTCTTAAGCCACGCCGAGAATGCAACACGTGGAGGCGACAAGCGGCGCCTCACGCGCCGCTCGAGGAAGCACGGGGGCGCTTGCGGCCCATGGCGCGGGTGAAGAGCGCCGTGGCTGGAGAAGGCATCCCAGCCGAGGAAGAAGCGGCCTCCGTGCCGTCCGCAGCGGCGGACAAACCACGCAAGACGTTGTCCGCGTGAGCAACATGGACGGCGAGAGAGACCTTTCGACGCCAGGAGGCCAACACCTTGCCCACGTGCATCCCTTTAGATGCGGCTGCCTGCTTGGCTAGCTCCGTCAAGAAAGCCGTGGCGTGGCCGCCAAGAGTACCAAATTCCGTGACTGCAAAGGGAATGAAGCGGATGTCGGGGCGACTCCTCAACCCCTCCGAGTACTTCTCGAACTTGGTCTTCTCAGCATGGCGGAGAGCGACTTCGGGTGACGGGGGGCTAGACACGCCGAACAAACCGGAAACCACGGCATCAAGGGCAAGTTTTGAGCCTCGGATGCCGTGATAGTGCAAGACACCCACATCCGCGGGGAGACCGTCGTTGCCGTTGGGGAGTTGAACTAACATCGTGGGATCTGTGAGAACCTCGACGCCAACCCCGAGTGCGCCACGAACCTCGGAGATGATTTCCGCAAGGGCCGTCACTAACCAAGAGTGAGCGGTGTGGACCGAAGCATCTCCGCCGCAACGAGCCAAATGGTCCGCAAAAGCAGTGGCCCACGCATCATCCGACATGTCAACACCCGCCGACGAGAACGCACCCCGCATAGCTTGAACCGAGAGATGGCAAGAAGCACAAGCAGTGGGGGAGCGTAGAGAAGAGAGGATGCGAGATGAGGGTAGGCCGAAGATGCGACAGACCGCGACGCGGAAAACTGCGTCGTAGTGCTCAGGGAACTTGTCACGGAGCTCGCCCAGGCGACCCGAAGTAGGCGGGTCCGAAGCCAAAAACGCAAGGGCGCCGTGGCCGAGACGAGATAGAAAACGCCTAGACTCCGGCCGAGCGCGGTTGGAAAACGTGGGAGCGAGCTTCGCGAAGCGAAACAAGTTGACGCGGGTATAGAATTGGGATATTATTAGGATATGGATTGGGATACGTCTTGAACTGCTGCGCATCGCTACGATGGTTACAGGAGCATTGTTTGTGTGATTACAAAAATACATAGTGAGACACACAAGACGTGAACATAATTAAAAAAAATACATGAAGAAAGTGTGTGTGTATGATGTGTGTGAGAGTGAGTGAGTGTGTGTGTGTGTGTGTGTGTATGTGTGTGTGTGTGTGTGTGTGTGTGTGTGTGTGTGTGAGTGTGTGTGTGTGTGTGTGTGTGTGTGTGTGTGTGTGTGTGTGTGTGTGTGTGAGAGTGTGTGTGTGTGTGAAGCAAGTATCACGACTATGGGCCTCCATGGACAATCTTGATAATGATTACAAGAACACATACTAAGAGACATAAGGCTTGTGTGTACATGATTACAAAAATACAAAGAGCAACACGGCGACACGCAAAAAGAACTACGGGCCACTCGTGAAGAATAAATGCAACGTGTGACGAGGCACAGATGGAATCACGGATAGCGTGACGAATATGTTTTTGGTCATGTTGAAATTATTGAGGTTTAAATTACATTGGGGGCGAGAAATTCGGGCGTTGCCACGACGTTACAAATTCTAACCGCTAGATTACGCATGACACCGTGGTAAAAACACATACATGCGTTACCCCTATATGACGCGCCGACACACAGAGGCCGTCCACCTTCTCCCTTTGCGCGAGCACAACTCACGCAACGGCATCTAGACTCTCGCAGTCTAGCAAGGTAACTTATCTCAACTAGCACACGGTGTCGCTACTATCGAAAACATTCACACGGCAACTATGGCAGACAATCTCCCAGAACACATATACCCAACAGGGGACGATAGCGGAGACGTAAGGGCGCCACCATCTGCAGCGCAGATTGAAAACTTGAATAATCTTGTTAACCCGCTGCTCGTGAAGGTCGACGGCGACCAGACGAAACCACCGGCCCCTACCAAGCAGCATAACATTCCGTCAGTACATGCCGACGCAGTAACTGAGGGTGGGAGCGTGGACGAGTACGCCACGCCTGTATCTGCTAATTCGACCAAGCCCGCATACTTCGACACGCGCGACTGGATCGACTTACTCCCACGAGCATTCAACGACATCTTACCGCATGTCAACGCTTTTATACCGGACCAGTGGACGCCTCGACACAACGAGACTAACATGTCCCTAACTGGAGAAAAACAAATTTCCTCCCGCGACGAATATCGACACCTCGCGGGCTATGGCGTTTACTCTGCGGCCGCGGACGCGGCGCTCGAAGTAGCTTTGGCAACGGTTCGTTCGACAACCGCTACCGCAACGGACCGAGCGCACGCTTGGGATATTACAGACGCGGCCGTCACACAAGGCTGTCACGCAAGCCGTTGAGTCGCGACTTACCTACGTTCGGCGATTCAAAGGCAAGAAAGCCCTTACCGGAGAGGAGCGAGTGGCCGAACGCCTCGTCTACTCCCGCTTCTTCGACACACAGGCGGCCGACCGCAGCACCAACGGTGTCGACTGCCTCATGGCAGCCCTGGAAGACAAACGGATCGAAGTTAGTCTCCACGCGGCCGCAAAAGCTCAAGCCGCTCAAACCTTTAAGCAGCCGACGCCCGGCAGGGGCGACGGAGGCAACCCCGACATACCTACCGCGAGGCCGGACAAGAGCCTCAAAGACAAGGAACTCAAGGACAAGGAGAAGCGCGAGAAGCGCGAGAAAGACAAGACTCGCTATCACAAGAAGCTTGAGCCCGAGGTAGATGGTTGATGGTGTGCACCGCCGCGCCGATTCCTTCAACCCAGCTTCCGACTACATGCGACATCGCGTGCGGCGGAGCTAGCGTGAGTGGGAGAAAATCGGCGCGAGCGTGCAAACCCTACAGTGGATCCGGGAGGGATTATCGATACCGTTCAAAAACAACCGCCCCCCCCCGCCCCCCGATTCAACCAAGGAGTGTCGTTACTCGACGCTACCCCTGCCTAACTAGAATTCGTCGACTGCGAATTAGCGCGCTTTGTCCACGCCGGCGCATGGGAGCCTTCGACATGCAGCGACTACGTCTCCATACTATTCCCAATGCCAAAGCCGGGCGTCAACCAGTGGCGGCTTATCTGCGACCTCCGCCCACTAAACAAGTGATGTGTGTGAAAACGACTCAAGATGGAGACACTGCTTGGGGTCCGGCACCTCACTTGAAAGGGGGACTATATGTTCAGCTTTGACCTACATGCCGGGTTTTACGCATTGGACATAAACCGAGCGGACCGAGACTACTTCACCGTCAACGTCCGGGGACAGCTCTATAGACTAGCGGGGCTACCTATGGGTTGGTCCCTATCCCCGTTCTAATTTCGCAAGGTGACGCTGACCTTCGTAAACTTCATGCGCAACCCGGACCCCGAAGAACATGTCGCGCCGACTGACTGTCACACGAAGATCTACATCAGACGAACGCGGTGGCTCGGCGCCCGGATTCTACCCTACGTCGACGACTTCCTACTCTTCGCGTCAACAAAGGAGAAAGCACTCACCTTCCGCCACCGTGTGGCCCAGCTACTTGATCGGCTCGGTCTCCTCCGCAACCCCACCAAGGGGTTTTGGACACATGCGCAAGTCGGGCACCACTTGGGTGTCGACATGAACACAGCGTCATAATACTTCTACGCGCCGGAGAGAAAACAAACCAAGATTGCGCAGCATGTCATACACCTCATCGGCAGAGCTACGCGGAACGCGTGATGGTCACCCGTCAAAGACCTACGGTCCATTGCAAGTTAGACACAATACCTTTTCTTGGCAATTCCGGACGCCAAATTCTTCCTCCGCGAACTTCACTGCGTCGTCGGCGAAAAATGGGGCGGCCTCGTCCGGCTAACCCCCCAGCTACGCCGCGACCTACACTGGTGGAGAGAGGTGCCCAGTCAGTCCAACGGCAAGCCCATCCGCAGACCCATCGAGACCGCATATATGCACACGGACAGCTCCGGTTATGGATGGGGCGCGGTCCTAAAAGAGCACTTCGAGGCTCGAGTGTGACGAGTACAGTCATGCCGCAGTACATTGCATGACATTGTACATGTACTCGTTACTAATTCCAATTCGTGCTTTTCCATCGGACGGACGTACAAACGTGGGTACGTCGCTACTGCAATATTCATAAGGGTGCTGATGCTACAGTACGACCAGTACCTCCCGGTACGTACAGATACGCACAGTTAATCTAACTAGCCAGATGACGCGCCTAAGCGAGTTCTTCGATGCAGAAGAGGCCGCGTCGTGAAACCCAATGCTAGGCTGGCCGTGTCTCAAGATGGATGACGACGGTTAGACAGCCTAACGCCTGACACGTAAGCGCAACAACGAGGCGTAAGCTATCTGGGCAGAGACCTATTTAAGCCCAGTGCAGGAGAGGGAGGTGACAGAACCATTTAACAATTCCATTGTTCACATACAACATATACTGCTTAAGTACAGCAATGAAACATCTTTCACTATTGTCTCTCGACAACATCATTTCGCCATCTCGCAACGACAGAACTAGACAGATTAGAACTGATTTGTGCTGGCGTTTAACTTGAGGAGGCTAACCGCCACACTGGTTTCGGAGCTCTTTGGTCGACGCACGTTTTCGCTACCTTTTAATTCGCTCGACGTTGCCTGATTGATTCGAGATGGCTTCTGTTGGACCTGGACATTACGTGGTGGTTGTAATTCATGTTGGAGGGACTAAACTGTCGGACGTGAAGCATGTATTACAAGGTGAGCCTCGTATCGGTAAAACTTGGTTCCCGGCTGGCTCTGTCTTACCTAACGAAGAGCATGCTGACGTTGCCGTTCGTGAGTTACACGAGGAAACCGGCCTTACTTCGACACCGGATGATTTAATGCTCTTGAGTGACGCTCATGTCCGAGTTGCGTTACTTGAAGGACATCAGCTTGTTTACGTGTACTCGGCTTCTGTCCCTATCCTGTTTGCTACGAGTCACTTACGTACACCTGCTCAGGTTGAGCAGACTGTTACTGCACAGTCGACAATTAATCCGGATGGTACTTACGTCGTCCCGGAAGCAATTAACATTGACGGTCTGAATCTTATGCCCGCTAAGACAGGGTTACTTCCAACTGTGAAGCACAAGAGCGAGTTACTTCACTTCGGTTACGTGACTCAATGGGAGACTTTTTGTCGTGCAGTCTACTCACATAGCCCGGTCTTTCAAGACGACACATCTATTCCGAGACAGTTCATCATGTACTCCCGGTTTACGTCAGTCGACTCTGGTCATGTCTGGCTATTGATTCGTGGACACATCAATCAGCTGAGTGGTGAAAGCCGATAGATTTACGTGTGGGAATGCCGATACCTACCTGGAACTTGGCTGGACTATCTGTTACCCTCACGGAGACACAGCGTAAAGCTGCGATTAACTCACCATTGCAGACTGGTCGAGACGCTAATGAACTGGAGGATTGGCTTGAAGCTCAGCCTCAGCGTTTTCTAATGCTTGGCATTACGGCTGACTCGTACGACTCGGTTATCTGGGTTACGTCACAGTTCTCAAGACATTTGAATGGGTGGTGGCTGAACCGTAAAACCCAAGCTGCCATTCCATCTACATATGACGAGCTTGTCGCGGAGTTACGCAAGACTACGTTTCTTCCGAACATTCAAGACGACGCAATTAATGCTTTGCTCTCCCCCCCGGGGAGGTGTACAAGTAGAGGCGAAGGTTGTGTGCATTTAGGGTCGTGCAAGGGGGCAATGTGCGGATGCGCGGCGGGAGGTCGTGCGGGACTTGATGCGGTATATGAGTAGGAGGTGATGCAGCCATTGGACAGTATGCGTGTGGAGTTGTGCAAGAATGCGAGACGTGTCGAGGTGTGCTTTGGAGACGAGTTTATCAGGAGGGTCGGTGCGGGCGGTGAGAAGGGAGGTGAGACTCGTGATGGTGGAGGAGTGCGGTGTACCTGTGCGGCTCATGACGATGGGGAGGATGTCAACCACTGTGCCTGGCCAGTGGCTTCTGATGGCGTTTGCAAGGGGTGTGTATTTGGATCGTATGAGGTCGGCTGTGTGGGAGAGGTTGTTGTCTGTGCAGTACTTCCATTCCCCTATCTGAATCTTTTTTATGGATGCGTAACGTCGGCGACCGTTGGAGTGACCAACGAATCGGGGTTCGAGGATGCGGATGAAGTCAGGTTTGTGTGCAGGGGGACGAAGCAGGGGGGGGAGAATCTCAGGGGGGAGGACGGCGGGGCATGAGGTTAGGGAGTCAGGCGAGAGACCTTCGTCAGCAGCAACAAGTCGGGTGGGCATGTGGGTGGGGTGAGGTGGGTGGCAGTCAAGTGGAGTGTGGGCAGGGGTGGGGGAAGCAAACGATTTTATGGGTTTGTTACCGAAGTCTGCGGTGATGGTTTCCCAACGTCCTCCGTTGTGGCGTTCCAGTAGGGAGAGTAGGAGTTGCAGAGCGCTGTTGTGTCGGTCCTGTCTTAGACCAGACATAGAGGGGCAGTTACCGGCCATGTGGCCGTTGCTAGTGAATTGGCCACATAGGGGGCAGCGCAGGGTGGGGTTGTGAGTAAGTAGGCGGGTGTTGTGGACGCCCCACATGAATTCTTGTTTGTGTGTGAACTGGATATTTGTGAGGGTTGAGTGTTTTTTGTGGTAAGAGAAATCGGCGCCGTCCTTCGCGGCGCGGGCGAGGAGGGCTCCGTGTTTGGTTGTTTGCGAGAGAGGAGTGTGTGTGTGTTTTGTGCTGTAGGTGTGTGCGTCGGTTTTGAGGTTGGTGTATCTGTAGGGTATGGGGTCCCCTAGGGTTTGTGGGATGAGGGTGTATGGCCATGTCCAGTGGCCTATCGTGACCTCTGAACCTGTGGTGTATGTAGTGTCGGGTGGGTGACCATCCGCGACGAGGTTGGCGAGGGTGTCTGCGAGGTCGTTGCCTAGGGAATGGTTGTGGGCTTTGATTTTGCCGAGGTGTGTACGGATGCCTGCGTCGCAGCGGGTTTTAAGGGTGTGTGTGATGGATAAGAGGGTGTCGCGGTGAATGTTGTGGCGGTAAGCGGAAGGGCAGTTTAAGTAACCTTGTATGAGGCGGAGGGAGCACGCACTGTCTGTGAGGAGGTGGGTGCGGCCAAGTTGGAGGCCTATATCTATGCCAGCTAATTCAGCGCGATTTATTGTATGTGAGGGAGGGGTAGAGGTCACCATGATTTTGATTTTGGTGTCCGAGGCGGGGTGGGTAGCTGCTGCTCCGAGGGGGGACGAGCTTCCTTTTTTCGAGCCGTCTGTGTATACAAAGTCCTGCCAGTTCCAAGCAGGGGTGCCTCTGGTGGGGGGGTACGTTAGATGCACGCGGTCCGGGAGGGGGTATGTGAGGGGGTGAGTTGGGTTTGGGGGGCGGTGGTATATACCCGCTGAGTGGGGTGAGTAGGTGCCAAAGAGGTGTGGAGGAGGGGGGGTGATGATGGGGTTGGGGAGGTGAGTGTCGTAGATAGATTCGAGAGTGTTGTGAGTGCGGTCATGGCTGTGGGTGATGGGAGGGTGGAGAGTGCGAGGGGGTTGGCGACGAGGTATATGTCGACCATCCATCGTGTGCCGAATGGGGTAGGGGTGGGGTTGCCAGTGTGTTGGTCGGGGGGTAGGAAGGTGTTTGCGTCATTGGGGAGGGTGTAAAGGTGGTGGGTGTATGGGGAGTTGATGTATTTGGAGTGGCGGTAGGGTGTGTGTTCCCATCGGGGGAGGATGAGGATGGTTGCGCTGGGTGTGTGAGGGGCTGTGAGGTGTGCGCTGGTGATTGCGTGTTCCATGGCTCGTCTCATGCATTCGTGGTCGTATTCGGGGTTGGCTATGTTGGTGCCTTGCCAGGTGTGCGGGGCATTGCTGCCGCTAGATGAGAAGACTATATCTTCGGGGTAGAGGGAGTGGTAGGTGTGGGAGTGAAGGGATTTATTGAGGGGGTCGGAGTAGAGTTCTGTCTGGATGCGGAATGTGTGACGGAGAGCTGTGAGGAGGTCTTCTCTGGTGGCCCATCTATTACGGGTGGTGGTGGCGGGTGTGGGTGAGTGGATTTCTGAGCGGGAACCTAGGCGGGTGAGGAGGTGGTAGACCTCCTCTTCGAACGTATGCTGCGAGAGGTCGGGGCGAAAGAGTTGGTAGAGGTGGCGGACGCGGGGGCCGTTAAGGGTGGTGACCGCGCGGCCGTCGGGAGTGCAGAGTATGGTGGTGTCGTGGAGTGATGGGTGTGCGTGGATAGCGAATTTACCGGTAGGGAGCATGTCGAGGTCGGGGTTGATGGGGTCATGGTTGAATGTGATTAGGGGGTGTGACCACGGAGGGGGTCCGGGTTCTGGCAAAATGGGTGTGGTGGAGGGGACATAGCCTGAGTTAAATGCGGTGAGGGCGGTGGGGCCGGAGGGGGTCTCACTGATGGTGTCGTGGAGTTGTAGGCATGGGGCCCACTGCACTTCGTGGAGGTGGGTGAGGTCGTGTTGTTGGCCGCGAGCACACCACTCGCACTGCCATGTGGCGGGTCCCTGAGCTGGGCGGCATTGGGAGTGTATGGCAAAGTGCGGGCATGTGCAGCAGGTGGAGGAGGGTTCTGTGTGCAGGGGGTCATGACAGATGGAGCAGGCGGTGGGGGAGGGGGAGGGGAGGCATACCGATGTGGGAGTGGAGGAGATGAGGCGGAAGCCGTCGTCGAGTTGTAACTGAATGTCCCATTCCGTGAGGTGTTCCGGGGCCCATTCAACCATGTACTGCGTTTGGCCGTATTCTGTGTCCTTGTGTTTGGAAATGATGCGTGTTACGTCGCAGGGGGGGTAGTGGTGGTCTGAGGGGGTGAGGTATTCTGTGTCTAAGTGTGTGGTGGGTGCGGTGGGGGTGGGGTGAGTGGTGCGGGAGGTGTAGATGCCGGATGAGAGGGTGGGGGGTGAGCGGGGGAGGTGAGGGGAGAGGAGGGGAATCCATGAGGGGTGTATAGTGGTGGGGGGGGATGCTTGGTTGGTAGTGAGGCTTGTGATGGGGAGGCGGTTGTGGATAGTATCGAGGGGTTCAGTGAGGATTGCGGCGAGGAGGCGGATGGGAACTGAGAGTGGGGTGGTGGACCCCGTGAGTGTGGTGATGGATTTGCATGATTTGAGGATGAAGGAGGATGAGGTGGCTCTGAGGAGGACTTGTGGCCACGAGGTGATGTTACTTTTCCAGAGGGGGGTGAGGCGGGGTAGGAGGGAGGCGTGTGTTTTGCGGGGAGAGAAATCGCAGTAGGCTTGTTTATATGTGTGAGGGTCGGTGATGTGTGTGGCTTTGTCCCGGAGTGAGGCGAGGAGGGCGTTGTCTTGAGTGGTGAAGTGGGCGCGGATTGTGGAGGCGATAGGGTTGGTGAGGGAGAGTGGAGGGATGTTGTGGAATAGGGTGCCCGCATCGCGTTGAGCTCTGACTAAGCACTTTAGTGTGGGTGGGGTGTAACAGGTTGACATGATGGATTCCGAGGGCCAGTGGGAGTACGTGGTGGATAGGGTGCGTATGTGTGCGCGGGCCATGTGGCCTCTGTAGCCTGAGTTGTTCATGATTTTATGTAGGTGGCAAACTGTGAGTTGTGCGGCGTGGGCTTTGAGGGAGGGGAGGCCGTATCCTAGGTCTGAGGTAGGGCGGTGAAGGGCGGTGCGGGGAAGGTTACGTACCGAGGAGACGGCGGAGCGGAGTGCGCGGCAGATTTGTCCTTCGAGAGTGTCGAGTTGGGAGTCGGTGAAGAGGCCGAGCTGGAGGGTGAAATGCTTTCCGATGAGGAGTCCACGGATGACCCTGATTCTGCGGGATTGTGTTAGTGGGGAGGTGGAAAGGGTGGTGATGAGGGATGCAGTGGTACGTTTGAGTTCTTGCCAGTGTTTGGTGAAGTTGAGGGAGGTGTTCAGTTCTACCCCTAGGACGCGGTATGTGTCCTTGGGGCCAATGGAGGGGATGGGGGCCGGGGTGGAGTTTAGGGAGATGAACTGAGTTTGCAGGCGGGATGCGAGGAGGGTAGTGTTGGCGAGGGTGAGGGCGTTGCCTGTGCGCCAGAGCGCGCCGGTGATGCAGCATTTGCGGATGTTGACGGTCATGCCCGTGTAGGCGCTGAAGAGGGAGAGTTTTCTGAGCTGGATGGTCATGTTGGGGGTCGAGCCCGTGGCGAGGCTGAGGTCGTCGGCGAAGCCGTGTCCTGGGTATGTGGCTGTGGGTTCTGTGGGGTCGACGTTAGTAGCGGGGGGGCCTGGGCGGTATCCCCGGCTTCCCACCGTGAGCCAGCGAAGAAAGGGTTCAAGGAAGAGGGTGAATAGAAAGGGGGAGAGGGTGTCGCCCTGGAGGGTTCCGCGATTAATGTCTATAGAAGGGGTGGGGCCATGTGGTGTAATATAGTCTGTGGTTGAGACCCCGTAGAGGTGTTCGCATGTGTCGACAAAGGTGGGGGGCATACCGAGTTGACGCATGTGTTTGAACATGATACGGTGGTCCGCGGCGTTGAAGGCGCCTTTGAAATCTGCGTACATGACGTAGATGTCTTTGTTGTGGAGTTTCGCGTCCTCCATTGTCATAATGAGGGAGGAGAGGGCGTCGTGGATACTGCGGTGTTGTCGGAATCCGTCCTGTTGGTCGCTGAGAATGCCGTGGGTTTCGGCGTACTTCGAGCCTGCATCTTTGATTAGTGCTGTCCATAGTTTAAGGAGGTTATTCATGAGGGCGATAGGGCGGTAGTTATCGAGGAGGGAGGGGTCGCCTTTTTTATGTAGGAGGCATGTTGTGCTGTGGCACCAATCAGGAGGGGTGTAGGATTTGTGTGCTAGGAGGGAGAGGAGAGAGAAGAGGGCGGAGCGGGTCGCCGGTGGTAGGAATTTGATTATTTCATTGGGGATACCGTCGGGGCCGGGGGCTTTGCCGGTGCCTAGGGAGTTGAGGGTTTTATCGAAAGTGTCGCGGGTAATCATGTCGGCAAGGGTGAGAGAGGGGTCACCGCGGGGTTCGATGGTAAAGTTGTCGGGGTTGTCGGGGAGTTCCCATGGGGGGGTGGGTAGTTCGTGTGGGGTGGCGCAGCCGAGTTCGCTAGCGAAGTGAGAGTGTACCGCGTCAATGACGGCGGAGGGAGAGGATGCGGTGGTTTTATCGGGTTTGGTAATGCGGTGGAGGGTGGAGGCGGCGCCGGCGGGGGGTAGGAGGCCGCTTTTAATTTTCAATCGGCGGTGGGAGAGTTTGGGGCAGGTGTCGTAGGCCGCATTGGCTCGAGTTTTTATTTTCTTTATCTTATCCGTGGTGGTGGCGTGAAGGAGCTGGCGTATGCGTGCTTGGCACTGTTGTTTGATGGCGTCAGGGGAGAGATAGTCGGTTGTGTTTAAGAGGGCTTGGGCGATGGGGAGGGGGCCGTTATTTTTGCTGCATTTACGGAGTTTGAGTATGTGAGTGCGTGTTTTATTTGTTAGCCAAGTAGGGTCAAGGGACGCTTGGGGTGGGCGGGGTTTCTTGGCGGGGAGGAGGGGCCAAACTGTGGCTGCGTGGTTCATGTGATGGGAGAGGAGTGTGGTGAATTGTGAGGCTAGGGTGTCGAGGGTGTCGGGGGAGGCCGAGGTGTGTGAGGTGTTGAGTATTTCTGCGTGGAGGGCGGCCGTTTGGTTGATGAGGTCGGGGGTGCTGGATTGGTACGCTTTTATGTGGTCGGGTGTGAGGGGAAGTCGAAAGGTGAGTTTGCGCGTTGTGTGATGTGTGTGGGGGTGGGTATGGGGAGGGGGGGGGTGTGCCATGAGGGAGAAAGGGGCGGGAATGACGAGGTGGATTGCAGAGTGGTCAGTAAAGTGGGAGGGGGAGGGGAATATCGAGCAAGAGGATGGTGGGAGGGTGATAGGTGAAGGAGGCGTGGTGAGCCAGTGGTCAAGGCAGCCCCCGCTGCGGGGGAAGGTAGGGATGGGGTCGTGGAGGGGGTGGAGGTGGGATTTGAGTAAGGAGGTGAAGGCAGGGTGTCCTGTACCTGTGTGGGTGGTCGATTGGAAGTCCCCTCCCCAGAGGGTGCGGTGTTGCGGGTGGTCGTCCGCTAGGCGGAGGCCCCAAGCTGCAACTTCTGCGTAGAGGCGGGTCAGTTGGGGGGTGTAGAGCTGGGGCATATAAGTACCTATAAGGAGGTAAGGGGTGCCTGAGTGGGGGACGATTTTTAGTCCGGCGATATGGGGGATGAGGTGGGGGGGCGGGGTTAGGACAGTGGCAGACTGGAATGAGGCTCGGCGGACCGCGAAGAGAACGCCTGCGTTGGGTAGGGGCACAGTTGAGTAGCAAGGTCGGGAGCTTTTGAGGTGGTATTGGGGGAGGGCTATGCGCCAGCGGGACTTGTGGGTGTCGTGGTTGGTTTCGGTGAGGATTAAGACGTCCGGTTGGTGGGAGGTGGAGAGGTGTTCAACATCCATAATGGAGGTGTGTAGGCCGCGGGTGTTGAGGGTGATGAAGTGTAGTGGTTGGGATGTGTGGTGTGGGAGGATGGGGGAGGGGAGGGAGGGGGTGGTGCGGGGGGGGTCATCGGGGGGGCGTTCTACGGGTGGAGGTTGGAAGGGAGGGGGGAGGAGAGGAGGGGAGGGGGGGATGAGGGGAGTGGGTGGGGGCTGAGGGGGGGGGGGGGTAGTGTGGGGTGGTGGAGGGCGTCGAGAAGGTGGTGGCGGCCCTGTGGGAGGGGGGCGGAGCGGAAGGTGTGGTTCCATAGGAGAGTGTGTAGGGAGTAAACCGAGGAACGGGGGTCGAAGGGGGGGGGGTTGTATGGTTGGTCCGGGGGGGCTGTGGTGATGAAGTAGGTGTGCAAGAGGGCGTGGGTACCGCACGACCATGCTCCGTCGGAATCGTTTTGGCGAGGTGGGTTGAGGAAGCGTAGGGTACCGACGGGAGGGGGGGGGGAGGAGTTCCAGTCAGAGAGGAGATTGAGAGAGCGGGCGAGGAGGTCGGGCGGAGGAGGGTGATGAAGAGAGTCGATCCATGTGGCTGAGGTGTGAGTTAGGTGTAGGAGGCCGAAGTGTGAGTGTTGCCATGTGAGGATCACGAGAGAGTGGTTAGGCGTCCCCGGACGGGGGGGGGCGCCTCGGTTGGCGAGGTTAGTCCAGTGGCTGGGGAATTGGGAGTTGTTGTGGTGGTTATCGACTTCGTTGTTAGTGATAACTGTGTACGAGGCGGTGGGAGTGGAGTGGAGTTTGGATAACGTCGTAGCAAGGCAGTAGAGGTTGGAGAGGTCCTGGTAACGACCCCATTGGAAGGATAGCACCGCAGAGGAATCGAGGCAGCCGATGGGTGTAGGGAGGCCGTATTCAAGGTTTAGGTCGAAGAGGTAGTTATGTAAGACGGTGCAACAGGTGCGTGGAGTAAAGTGGGCCGGGAGAGTTGGCGGAAGCATGGAGGTAGTAGTGTGTCGTCGGATATCTAGCTGGGGGGTGGGGGGTTGGTTGTGGGGTCTAACCTCTGGGCCTTGAGGCCCGTCATGTGGGGGACTAATGATGATAAGCGGCCTTGCCGGCCGAGGCTTGTGGAGGGCGAGGGTGTGAGGCTCCGGAGGGTCCGTTCGTCGACGTCATGCGCATTTCGGCGAGTAGAAGCTCCTTGGAACGGGTGGTCTTTCGGAGCTTAAGAGAGGGTGGTAAGTGTAGGGATGGCGGGGAGAGGATGAGAGGGTAGGGGAGGGGGGATTGAAAAATTGTAAGCAAGGTGTGGTAGGTATTAGAAGGAGGGCGATAGTGGGGAACTGTGACAGAGGGGGCTGTCGATATCGTATCAAAAGTGCTTCGGGGCTTCCGAGAGAAGCCTCGGAGCAGGCCTAAAGGAAGTGGGGACTGTAGGGGCGAGGGAGTACGTGTGTCGCTGGGATTGTTACGGGTTCGGGACTGCCAGACTGATTCTGTAAGGGAGGGGCGATATTTCCGGGGCAGGGGGGTGCGCGGGGGGGCGGGTGATCGGTTAAATATTCGGGTAGAGCAGGTCGGGTGGGCTAAACTCAGCAGGGGGAGCACTGTCGTTATCACAGCGACGGGCGAGTAGGGCAGAGCATGGGGCGTGTAAAAGGGGGGAGGGAGAACGAGTGCACTAGGTTCTACAGTGTGGTAATCGCAGGTAAGCGCGAGTGTCTGTTGAGTTAGGCGTGTGATCATGGTAAAAGTAAAAAAGGGAAGAAAGGTAAGAAAGAAAAGGATGAAGCGGAGAGGCGCAACGACTGGAGCGAGTGAGGGATAGAGCGAGGGAGCAGGGGGAGGGCAGCAGGGAGAGGGGTGACGGGGGTGACTGATCAGGGCGGTGGTTAGTGCGGTGGGAAGAATCAGGCATGTAAAAAAGTTTACGAAGGAAAACGACTTATTGCGAGTTACAGGATGATGCATTATTGATCGAACTGTGCAGCTCTTTGGTTGGGAAGCACTAAGGTGGGGAGAGGGTTTCGATTTAAGTGCGCTGATAACAAGTGTATCAGTGCATGCTAACGGGATGGGACGCTGGGTGCTAGACATGGCCGTATTGTGGGACGGGGGGTGGCGGTCGGCGAGCGGCGAGTTCGGGCGAGAGGGAGCGTGTAGGGCAAGGGCCGGCGCGACAAGCCACGCAATTTGAGCAGCTGCGAGTGGACTAGTGTAGTTGTGGGGTAGGAGGGTAGCATGTGAGGGAGGGGGGCGTCGGTGAGTACAGTTCACGGCAGTGGCTAGTGCAGGGGCAGGAATCAGGCCTGTATAATAGAATTTTTCTCTGATTAAAGAAGATGATTTTCGAGGTTCATGATGTTGCATTATTGGTCGAACTTTACAGCACAGTGGCTGGGACGCACTAAGGTGAGGGAAAGGCATCGGTTTAAGTGCGCTGGTAACGAGAGTATCAGCGGGGGTTAGCGGGAGGGGACGGGAGGTGTTAGACTGGTCCTTACTGTGGGACAGAGCGGGACGATCGCACCAGTACGGGTCGTCTGTGGGGGTTGTTGAGTCAGCGGCCCGTCCCAGGTCAGTGGTTGACCTAGGAGCGGCGAGGACCGGAGGCGTCCGGAGTCCTCTGACTGATGAGTATTCCAAAGCGGTGCCCAAGTCTTGGGCGGATGGGGGTGGTTGGGGCACAATGCTGAGTAGAGCGAGCGGATGTCCCGCTTGATAGCTCCGGGGGTTGTAAGGGTCCGCGGTGGGCGCCTTCACGGGCCGATCCCGCAATGGCATAAGCATCTGCCTGTAGGTGGGGGGGGGGGGGGTAGGGGTCGAAGACATGGCGATCGAGCAGGATTTCGAGTGGTGGAGATAAGTAGTGGAGTTGAGTGTGGCTTTTCGAGTAGGTGTTTGAGAGTAGTGCGCGTGTTGGCTGCACGCGACAAGGTCCGATGGGGCATGGGTTTAGTGGATGTTGGCGGCGGACAGGGACGTCCGGACGCTCGGAGGGGCGCGATGTGGCGCGCCGCCTACCGGGGAAGAGACTTTTTGTAAGCGATGGGATTTTTTGGTGTGTCGCAGTACTTTGACGGGTACATGTGTGGTTTTCGAAGTGGATGGCGCGATAGCTGTCGGGGGGATGAAATTCAAATCCCTGGAAGCTGCGCCTTTGAGTGTGTACCGTCTGGTGTCGCTACGGATCCACTGACCATTTTGAGCTAGGCTCGGGTGGGGAGAGGTGAATGGTACACGCTGTTCAGCGGCCCTGTCCACCAGTCTTGCGCTCGATGGGAGGCCAGGCCCAGAGCGAAGGCGATCGGCGTTGCTCATTCGAGCTACCGACCCATCCCCGGTATGTGGTGCAGTAGTACTTTAGTAGTACTTTGGATCTTTTTACTGTCTTTAGTGACGGTAGGATACGTTTTTATGCTTTGCTCAACCTTACGCAGAGCAACACGATGAGTTACGCCTTATATACCAAGCATTACAACGACTTCTACGTCGGTCTCGTCAGATATTGACAGCCGATGTGCAGTGCGTACGCTTCATTAACGGTCTGGCGAACTTTACGTTGAAGAATCAGGCGAAGTCACACCGAGCTCAGAAGGGTTACTTGATTACTCTGGTGGAGCTGCAGAATTTTCTAAATGACGTCGTAACGGATTCGCCGGAACTCGGCAACATGCGGTCTTCAGCTAGCCCATCGGCTCAACCAACACGCAAGCGCAACTTTGAAGATCCACTCGTCGAAGCTTCTAAGATATGGAAGCGCAATGGTGGTGGCCGTGGTCGTGGCCGTGGACGTGGACGAGGAGGCAACAATGGTAGACGTGGTCAAACATCTTTAACATCTACGATGGCTGTTTTTGTGCTACCGAAATGGGCGAAATTTACTCAAGTGACTAAGAACTGGAAACTCTACCAAGAATTCCCAGCAAGGACACAGCTTTTCACTCGCCAGTCACTGGAGAACCCAGCGCAACAGGAGGTGGTTGCTTGAGCTCCTTGGCATGTACAGCTGTGGTTAGTCGACGCAGATTGTGCGTTTTACGACTTGACATCACCTACAACATCTTATCAACCCGACTCGGTACATGTACCTCCTGACGACACGGAACCGTCCATCGCTACGCTGCGACAATTTTCTTCGCCAACTACAGCCCTACTGATTGACCTCACGGAAGCTCGCCCGTTAATTCGAACTGAGCTGACTGTGAAAGCTCCTGATGGCGGACACCAAATTTCTGGATTAGTGGACTGCGCTGCGACGCTTGATTTCGTGTCAGCGGACTTCGTACGACGCTTTGCTTTACGGACTCGAAAGTCTTTGACTAAGACCCCTGTTCGACTCGCCAACGGACAACGAGTGACTTCTTCGACATTCTGTGATTTTAAGACAGTCTGTGCTGACCCGTTAAGTCGGCATCCAGACTTCGTACCTCAGGCCACAGTTCCATTATTCTCGGATGGCGAGGTTCCGTGAGATCGAGAATTACGACGGAAGTCCCAGCTGCTATTTGAAGACGCGCAATTAAATTTACTGATTGTTAACGCGTTGCAGATGAGCCCTGAGTTCGCTGATCTCATTCGCGAGGGGTTCTCACAAGATTCGTTTTATGGGGACGAGGGTGAGTGGACGAAAGACAGCCGGATTGAAGCCATAGACGGATACTTTTGGCGCCTCAATCGCCTTTGTATACCACAGAACTCTGAGCTCCGACTGAGATTGATCACAGAGCTGCACGCAAGTTTGTCAGCTGGTCACAAAGGAGTTGCTAGTACTCTTGCTAAAGCACTCGACAGATTCTGGTGGAAACGAATTCGTCAAGATGTGAAAGATTTTGGTGAGCGCTGCGTCGTATGTCGACGAGCAAAGATTCGACCGCAGATGGCTGCGACTCTTTACCCACTACCTGTTCCACCTAGACCGTGGCATACAGTTGGTCTTGACTACTTGACACACTTACCTGAGAGCATTGGCTTTAGCAGTGTGCTGATTGTAGTAGACCATCTAACTTGAATGGCCCATTTTCTGCCGTGTACAGAGACGGTTATTGCCGAAGAAACTGCAACTTTGTTTTTACACGGAGTCTACCGTTTACATGGACTGCCCCGTGTGCTGATTAGCGACCGCGACCCGAAATTCGTCAATGCCTTCTGGCAGACACTTTGGCGACGCCTCGGAACGCGTTTGAACATGTCTTCCAGTCGCCATCTAAAAACCGACGGACTGACAGAGCGCGTGAACAGAACGTTTCAGCAGCTTCTTCGTTGCTTCTGTTGCTATGATGGCTCTGATTGGACGACTCTACTACCACAAGTGGAATTTGCGTACAACGCTTCGCGTGCACTTGGAATTGAACACACACCGTTTGAGGCTAACTTCGGATTCTCTCCTGAGGAGCCTCCTCACGTGTTGTTCAGCATGCGACCTTCAATTCCAGTTTCGCAAGACGCAACAGAACGGTTGAAATTGTTACAGGAAGTACATACCCTAGTACGCTCAGTGTTACAGCTACACAAAGACGAGATGCAAGCACGCACATAACCGTCTACAGCACCACACTTCGCCAGAGGAGACAAGGTGTCAGTCGTCACAGCAAACCTTTTTCTACGTGGACAACCGAACCGGAAACTCAGAGACAGACAGCTTGGCCCTTTTTCAGTGGAGGAGCAAATTGGGAAACACAGCTACAGATTAAAACTTCCTGCGACAGTACGCTTACATCATGTGTTTCATGTGAACAATTTACGGCCGTGCTCTACCGCTCCACTACGACCAACAATTCCGGTAACTGTACCTGAAGGAGACGACGAGGAGTTTGATGTCTCGCACATCTCTGCTGTGTGCATCAAGTCGCTACCTAGATGACGAGGCAGATATCTGCTCTTCATGACGCACTTCAGCGATGACGACATTCCACCTGTCTGGCACCGGTTGAGCGAAGTACACCGGACCACAGCGTTACAAGATTTCTTGGAGACGCCCCAATGGCACAAGATTGCCAAGACTCAGGCGTACATCGACTTCATGCACGCTCACCCAGCGCGCATTCCTGAGTCCCAGTAACTGCTTCAGTAAAGGAGCTTAGACCACGGAGGTTTGCCTCGCGGCGGCCTCATTGATCTGTCAAGAGGGGGAGGGTATGAGTGTGACGAGTATAGTCATGCAACAGTACAATGCAAGACATTGTACATGTACTCGTTACTAATTCCAATTCGTGTTTTTCCATCGGACGGACGTACACACGTGGGTACGTCGCTACTGCAATATTCATAAGGGTGTTGATGCTACAGTACGACCAGTACCTCCCGGTACGTACAGATACGCACAGTTAATCTAACTAGCCAGATGACGCGCCTAAGCGAGTTCTCCGATGCAGAAGGAGCCGCGTCGTGAAACCCAATGCTAGGCAGGCCGCGTCTGAGGACAGATGACGACGGTTAGACAGCCCTAACGCCTGACACGTAAGCGAAGCAAGGAGGCGTAAGCTATCTGGGCAGAGACCTATTTAAGCCCAGTGCAGGAGAGGGAGGTGACAGAACCTTTTAACAATTCCATTGTTCACTTACAACATATACTGCTTAAGTACAGCAATGAAACATCTTTCACTATTGTCTCTCGACAACATCATTTCGCCATCTCGCAACGACGGAACTAGACAAATTAGAACTGATTTGTGCTAGCGTTTAGCTTGAGGAGGCTAACCGCCACACGAGGATTCTTGAGCAAAGAAGACGAACAGCAACACATTACTTGGAAGGAGTTTAAGGCCATCCGTCACGCTGTCGACAGCTTCCTACCACGACTGGCCGGCCGCAACGTCCGCATGCACGAAGACAACCAAGCAGTCCGTCACATTCTGACAGGCCTGACCTCACGGTCGCCCGTTGTGATGGACGAACTACGACGATTATGGTGCCTACTCGACACGAACAACATCACTATCGGGGCCCGCTACATCAGGTCAGCGGCCAACGTGTGGGCCGACAAGCTCAGTCGCCATCTTGACAGCGACGACTGGAGACTAGACCCGGTACTGTTTGCAAAAATCGACATGAGGTTCGGGAAACACTCGATCGACCGCTTCGCCTCGGCCCTCAACACCCTCCTACCCCGCTACAACGCAGGTTGGAAGGACCCCACGTGCGAAGTAGTGGACGCCCTCCACCTCCCAGACAACGACTTGCGCAAAGAAAACAACTTGTGCAACCCTCCATGTCCCCTCTTACCCAACCTCGTCCAAAAACTACGACAGAGCGGCGTAGCAGCTACCGTAGTCGCCCCTCGCTGGACAAGAAAAGACTGGCACCATGCGCTTACCGAGATGGCTTCCGAGGAAATTATTGTCGCTCCCCGTCCGGACTTTGTGTCAACCATGGCGGCGGGCGCTACGCGGTACAACAGGCAGTTCACACTGGCATGTGACAATATTCCGCGTTCCCTTCCGGCGTGGCTCTACCTGCGACGAGGAGCGGTATGTGCTACGTTAGCACTATTTACGGGAATACACCGTGAGCCAAGGATCCCACACCTGCAGTACGGCCGTCAAACACAGCCTAAGTACAAGGTTACCGTCAGAGCCACCACGAGCCCGTGGATCGAGACGATGAAACCGTACATGACCAGAATTCTCGGCTCTGACGCACTCGGCGCGACGACCCTAGCCCTACTCTCCGCAGCATGGGCACCTAGCACGGCCGCAACGTACGGCACTACTATCCGCCGCTACTTCGACTTATGTGAGGAACACCAACTCGCGCCGCTCGCTGCCACACCGGCGCACATGGCACGCTACGTCGCGTGGCTGGGACAACTAGGTACCATCAAGGCCTCGAGTCTCCAGTCTTACCTGTCAGCAGTCAACGGCTTCTTCAAGGACCACGGCCTCGAAGCAATTGCCCTCGGAGACCTGGTGGCGAAGGTGAGAAAAGGACTCGCCGCCTCACAAGTCGCGATTGACGACACGCCGGTACGGGTTCACCTACCTGCCTCAAATGTCGTCCAAGCCCTACGCATGGCCCAAGCCCTACGCCTCCAACTCACGGTGGCTACTTCGCGTGAAATGCTCCAAGCCAACCAAGCACGAGATCAAGTACGGCTACTACGGACATGTACTACGGTGGTACTACTCTACTTATTCTTCAGTCGAGGGGGCGCATGCATAGGCTGCTCAACATAGGACCTCGTCGCCTCCGAGGAAGACGGACTACGATTATACCACCGTACAAGAAAGGGCCAACGCGGAGTGTCAGCGGAGCGCAAACTCATATGTCACCTGCCTCCCACGGTACACACCGAGGTAATTCGGCGCCCGCCGGCGGCGCAGCGGCGGCGGCCCCGGAGGGGGGTGTGCTCGTAGGCCCGTCGGCACCTACCTCTACCGGCACGCGGTGGGCGCTGGTAACCCCGTAGCCGTGCCAGGCTGGGCACGGTTGGGGGCTGAACGAGGTACCGACCGCTGCGATCCGTGGGATCAGCAGCGGTCGGGAAGCCATGTACGGAGGGTTTTGGAAAAACATAATATCCGTACACCAACACAGGGATCTCCCGCTCGGCCAGTCCAATATGTTTTTTGAGCAACTAAATACTCATAGATACTCTCCCGTCACGGCGGGGACGATGGCTGCGGATTGTTTTTTGGCGAAAAAGGGTACGGACGGATCAGCGATGGGACGACTAGCTCACGCTCACCAGCCTCGCTGATCAACATCCCCGCAGCGGCTGGAGCGGGCCGCGTATCGTGGAGACTAGCGACACTTTTTTATTTCATATTGTATCCAAAAAAACTACGTATGGATCAAAAAATAACAAATACATGGTTACGTGTATGTTTTAGACGGTATCGTCACTGCCAATGGAGAGGTTGGGACTAGTGGTTCACGGTCTAGCCCACGCTTATGAGTCATAATTTGGCATAGCACGGGGGGCCCATAGACAGCAGCCGGGTAATTCAGGTATTGTTGTAAACAATTTCAATTTCAATTTCAATTTTTCGAGGTAATTCAAATGTTATTGTTCTTCGACACTATTCGACACACGCTCTCGGCATAAACATACCCGACAGCGCGTTGGGCGATCAGCCCCGCGGAAAAAACACTACAAGTGGAAAGCCAACACGCTCACTGGATGGCTCACCGAGGTCACCTCGGCATTGCAAGAAATGCCCCTAGACGGTTTCAGCTGGACCTCGCACTCCCTACGCAAAGGGGCTACGACAGTCGCCTACAACGTCGGCGCTACGTTACAAAAGATAAAACACTTCGGTGGCTGGTCAACGGAGTCTAGCGTCGTCCTCGACTACATCGACCCGACCGCCCTTGCAGGACGATCAGAGTGGTTCCTCTTCGGCTGGCTCACACCGTGGGGTGGACAACCTACGACGAACAACCCGCCCAATGGCGACATCATGGCAAACGGAGCCTCCCCCTACTTTGTAAATGGTCATATTGAAGTTATTGAGGTTTAAGTTACATTGGGAGCGAGAAAAGTCGGGCGTTGCCACGACGTTACAAACTCTAACCGCTAGAGTACGCATGACACCGTGGTAAAAACACAGACATGCGTTACCCCTATATGACGCGCCGACACACAGAGGTCGTCCACCTTCTGCCTTTGCGCGAGCACAGCTCACGCAACCCTCCCTCCCGATCCCCTCAATTAGCGTACGTTCCGGGCCCAGGGCCCCTTGCGAGCAAAAAATGTAAGAGATCAACACTTTTGGCAAACGGAGCCTCCCCCTGCTTTGTAAACCATAACAATATATGTACCCGTACGACTGACAACAATTCAATATGACCTATGTAGTACATGTACAAGACAATATTTCGGATTTGTAGTTGATCAATAGTGACTTGGGGGTAGCGTGAGGGGTTAGGGCTGCATGTAAGTGCCGGGTAATTAGGGTTTCCCTCCCTGCTTGTCCCTTAACTGTACACTGTTTAAGGCCGGTTCTTAAGTGAACTTCGCCACCATCCGCGAAAGATGAGATGCGAAGCTACTAGCAGACAATGTCTAATCTCATCAGTCGTGCTTGCAAAACGGAGCATGCAAAGGGTGCTGGTGCGAGTCTACTTGGCAGTCCCATATCCCGGGGGCGCATTAACAAAAAACTAAACTAAACATATATATCGCAGTTTATCTCCGAAGACCGACCGCATCAGTGCCCAAGTATTGTATTTTTTAATCGCAAGAGCCCATCAATGAATCTTAAATGTTCAATAAAGAATTCTCATATGCTCAGGTATAGGTAGCGATATAACGTCGAAATGTTAGCGATATGTATGGCGCTACATGCGATAAATTTTGTCGTATTGAGATTATTATAGCGGTTTCAATTCACTGGCCAAGTTATTATAACGGTTTCACAGAGTCGCCGCCACCACCGCATACGCATGTGCGGCTGAGCTTGGGTCGGGAGCCCGCGAGCACGGAACTTGGTAGCGATGAGCGTGACGCATGCCCGCCTATTCGTGTTTGCTTTTGTCTCGGCGCTCTCCTACGTTGTGGCATCGCACGGCACCTATACAAACAGTTCTCCTTCTTATCGTCCGCGGTCACTCGCCGTCGGCGGCTCCGGTGAGTTTCATTTGTACCATCGCGAGGGTGACCCTCCCGGGATCTTTTCTTCGTCGCTCGACCCGTGACCGAGTACAACTGCCCGTACCGCCCCTATTATCGGCATCCTCGAGATCTTTGGCCGCTACCAGTACCGCTACAGCTTTCGCGCGCGCGTGGTCATCCCCCTTCAACAAGGCTTAAGGCATCGGCACGCATCATCGCTATCCTTGTACGAGTACTACAAAGTCAGTACTTCTCTTAGCCCGCTAACTTCATTCTAATCACTACCCGTACTCGGAACCCGCTACTTGCAAGGTCATCCTTTATTGCTTGGCGCCCCACTAGTGTACGGCGTTGTATGACGCAGTTTCCATCCGACTCTTGCGGTGACTGGTACACGGGTACCAAATAGCTATTTTGATCATTTCTTGAGTATCTCCATCGCGGGCTCCAAGGCTCCCCACCACAAGCAACGCGAGGTTAGAGGCGCGCAGGACCGGCATCGAGGAGCCCACCACGTCGGCGGCGAATCTTCCCTCCAAGGCACGCCACAGCGCCACCTCGGGCGACTTCCGGTATAGTCCAAGCCACATACCCCCCCCCCCCCCCCTTCTTCGACCCCGCGTGCTCTACTTATTTTAGGACGCGACACACGTGCCACCCCGAATGGCCGCCGCGGTGACCCGGCCGGGACATAATCATCGGCGTCCTCCACCGCCACCTTTAGGCCGGTCGCCCGGCGGTGGGGCCGGGTCGTGCCCTATGGCCCCCACCCCGGGTGACCTTCCGACATCGTCACCCAATGCTCAAGCGCCTTCGTGTGCCTTACGACCTGGCAATACTCCGTCTCGATTTTTACCCCCCGCTCCCACAATGCGCTCCCCCGCTCCTTTGAGGTGCGTTGGTTGCTCCGCGTCGTTCCCGACCCTTCAAGCGTTATGCGCCCATCTAAATTCCCCCGCGACAACATGCAGTTTCGCGCCCGACAATTGCCCACTTGTGGATGCCGATCACCGCCTTCTCGCGCCGTGCACTTCTTGCGGACGATACTTTCGGAGCGGTGGTCTTGCTCTCACCCCAAAACTACGCCCTCCCAACCGCCGGCATGCGGTGCTTTGCTTCCGCGCGGTCGGCCGTCCCCGCCGCATCCCCAGTCCTCCCCCCCCGCCGTCCAATGGTGCCTTGACCATGGGGCCACTGGTGGGGAGAACTCCAAAGCCTTCTTCGAGTCCTACCTCCTTTCCTTCCGATCTAGTACATCCTCGAACGGCGTCCCCCCTTCGGTGGTACGCCTCGTCAAGCCGGTCTTCGAGGAGCTTGTCGGTTGCGTTTTGTCTTTCCGCGGCAGGGCCACCCAAGGGGCTTCCGCGGCAGCGGCTTGGACGGCGTTGCTTTTATTTCCGCAAAAAACGCATTCTACCGTCACTAAAGACAATAAAAAGATCCAAAGTACTACTAGAGTACTACTGAACCACATAACGGGGATGGGTCGGTAGCTCGAATGAGCAACGCCGATCGTCTTCGCTCTGGGCCTGCCCTCTCATCGAGCGACAGATTGGTGGACATGGCCGTAGAATTACTGGCACCATCCACCTCTCCCCACCCGAGCCTAGCTCACCAAGGTCAGTGGATCCGTAGCGACACGAGACGGTACACACTCAAAGGCGCAGCTTTCGGAGATTTGAATTTCATCTCCCCGACAGCTAACGCGCCACCCACTTCGAAATCCGAACATGTACCCGACATAGTATTGAGAAAGAACAAACTCATCAAGCGCTTACAAAACGCTTCCCCCCCGGAAAGCGGCGCGCCACATCGCGCCCCTCCGAGCGTCCGGACGTCCATGTCCGCCGCCTACATCCACCAAACCCATGTCCCATCGGGCCTGGTCGCGTGCAGCCAACACGCGCAATACGCTCAAAAACCTACTCGAAAATCCTCAACTAACCCCCTTGGTTCTCTCCCCTACTCGGAATCAAGCTCGATCGCTATGTCCTCGACCCTCCCCCCCCCCCCCCCACCTACACGTAGGCGCTTCTGCGGGATCCCCCGGACCACGGGCGATACACGGACCTCTGCAATCCCAGGAACCAACTCGCGGGCCACCCGCTGACCCCGTTCCTCACCGTCTCCCAACTGACCCACGCCCAACAGAACCTGGGCACAGCTCTAGATCCTCTCCCCATCCGTCGTGGACTCCAGACCCCCCTGGTCATGGCTGCCTTCCGGTCAACCACGTAACTTGGACAGGCCGACGACTTCTCCACTCGCATGGTTGACTCGTACCTCCTCACAGGCCAGTACTCCACCACCCCCTCTCACCTTGCTCGATTCTGGATTCACGGCGTCTTCCTGCCGGATATGACCCACCCCTCGGACCCGATCACGTCGGCCTGCTCGGCGGCCCGCCGCTGGCTCCTCGAGAGCCTCAACGGCCTCGCCGACCTCCCCAACCGCATCAAAAACATAATCGGACGGCGGGAACTCGCCCAACACACACGATGGACTGCGAACCCCACCCGCAACCACCACCCCACGGCTCCGAAATGCGACGATACCACACCTCTACCTATCGAACTTCATACGAGCTTTCAAGAAATTCGCCTCGTTCTCCCCACCTCATGCGTAGCGGTCGGCCTCATGTACCAACTCGCTTCACGCCATCGTGAACTCCGTTCGGCCGGTCCGGCGCCCCCCTCAGCAGCCTCTTCCCCCTCACTCCCGGCGAAACTAAGACAGCAGAAAATTCACTTCCTCCGCGACGCCTCAGCCCCTGGAATTTCAGGCCGAAGGGTGAAGATCCGCTCCCCCCTGTTCACCGATATCACCGGCCAAGAAGCAGTCGCTCTCCTACAGGACCTCCTCACCTCTAACCTAGCGATCGCACTCACCTCTGCCGGATCAGCCCCCACGACCCACCCCCAATGCAGAATTGAGGACCTCCCTAAGCCGGCCCAGTTCATCCTCCAATTCGCGGACGCCCTCCAGCCAGTGGACACTCCCACCCCGATCGAGGACGACCCCTCCTCCCTCTGGGTGAATATCCTCCACCTGCCCAATAACCCCATTCATTCACAATCAGGCCATGTATCCCTACACATATTTTCATATTCACTTCACGAACCCGTACCCCCCAACCACCACGTTCACACCATCACCATCACACCCCCCCCGTCACATGCCATGTTCCAAGCACCTTCAGGGCAGACACCTGCCTCACCACTGTCCTCATCCAGTCCCGCCAATCACTCTCCCTCCCCTGCATCAACACGGAAGGCTCCATTCCACCCACACACTGGTTATACACCCTACTATCTCAAACAGCCAACGAATACATCACCCATCACACCCCCACATCCACTCCCCCTTCCCAATGCCCCCTCAGCCTCTCTCCCTACACATACCTGAGGAAATTCCCAGATGGCTCCTACTTCCGATCACACCCCTCCACCTCCCCCACCATCACCACCAGCATGCAGATATCCCTAAGCACAGAAATGTATTGCATCCTCATCTCCACCAACGGCACATCCACCATTCCCCTCACCCACACATACACCCACAGAGGAGCACACACACAATCAACTTGCACCCTCAGCATCACCCCCCACCATTACTCCACCTTTGGTAGGGCCCGTCTAACGGACCCTATCTTCACCCCCACCCCCTCTCCGCCTCCCCTTACAATCACAAAACATTTCACCCTCTACCGCAACCCCCCCGCCCTCCTTCTCCAATGGACCCGCCACCTTACGGACAACCACGTCTCCGACCAGTGGCTCCTAGAGCCCTCCGACTTCCACATGCAAGACGTCGATGACCATCCCCTCGACCTCTCCTTCCTCCCTGAAATCCAGATATCTTCCACCACCCCGGCCCCTACCCCTTCCCACCCACGGACACCCCACCGCTCCCTCACCTCCTTCCACGCCAACCCCTCCCCCACCCCTCCCGCTCCCCCCACCATCCCCCTACCCACAACTACCCCTTCCCCCCTTCCCATCATCACCGAGGACTCTTCCGAACCCATGGACTCCTCCTCCTCCCCTACCCCCCCCCAAAAACCACACACAACCCCTCCCCCTCTCCACCACTCCCCCAGCCCCCACACCCGCCCCCCTCCCCTCCTCATCCACATCTACTACCCCCACACTCCCTCCATCCTCCCCCCCAACCGACCATGCGGAATCCCCCCCTACCCCCGTCCCCCCACCGACCCCTCGCTCAAACCCACACCCCAGGCCGGCATCGCCAAGCACTCCCGCCCCTCCCGCAAGAAATCCTCCCCATCCCCCCCCACCCCGCGCCCCCCCACACCCCTCCTTCACCCACAAGCGCAACCACACTGCCCCCCCCCCCACACCCCCGTGCCGTACCCCCAACCGTCTTCAACACCGGTCTCCCATCCCTCCCTCGACCCCACCCTCCTTCCCCTGGCCCCCTCCTCCCCTGAAAGAGACGACTTCACCCTCGACGACTACGATGAACTACTGGAGGAAGACCTAGAGGGGACCCACAATCCCCCGGCCGCCACCACCCCCTCCCCCGGCCCCAACAACCCTCACAGGTCCCCCCCGGCCGACACGGCCGAATGTCATCATTAGTCCCCCACAGGACAACCCCGAGGTTAGACCCCACACACCAACCCACGCCCCCCAGCCCGATATCCGCCGCAAAGACAATGTAAGCACCACGCTTCATTCAACTCTCCCGGCCCACTTTACCCCCCGCACCTGCTGCATAGCTCTACATAATTACCTATTCGACCTAAACCTTGAATACGGCCTCCCTACACCCGTCGGCTACCTCGATTCGTCTGCGGCTCTCTCCTTCCAATGGGGACGCCACCAGGACCTCTCCAACCTCTACTGCCTTGCTTCAGCATTGACTAAACTCCACTCCACTCCACTCCCGCCGCCTCCTATACTGTTATCACTAACAACGAAGTCGACAATCACCACCACAACTCCCAATTCCCCTGCCAATGGACTAAACTCTCCAACCGAGGCTCCCCCCCCGCCCGGGTACACCTAACCACTCTCTCCTCGTCCTCACATGGCAACACTCTCACTTCGGCCTCCTCCACCTAACTCACACCTCCGCTACCTGGATTGACTCTCTACACCACCCCCCTCCGCCCGACCTCCACACTCCCCAACTGACCCGCTTATATGCCGAAGTTGCAGCATGGGGCCTCCGCCTGGCAGACGACCACCCGCAACACCGCACCCTCTGGGGTGGAGACTTCCAAACGACCACCACCACAGGTACATGTCACCCTGCCCTCACCTCCCTACTCAAATCCCACCTCCAACCACTCCACAACCCCATCCCTACCTTCCCCCGCAGCGGAGGCTGCCTTGACCATTGGCTCACCACGCCCCCTTCACCTCTCACCCTCCCACCGTCCTCTTGCTCGATATTCCCCTCCCCCTCACACTTCACTGACCACTCTGCAATCCACCTCGTCATTCCCGCCCCTCTCTCCCTCATGGCACATCCCCCCCTCCCCATACCCACCCCCACACACATCACACGACGCGCAAACTCAACTTTCGACTTCCCCTCACACCCGACCACATAAAAACGTATCAAACAAGCACACCCGACCTCATCAACCAAACGGCCGCCCTCCACGCAGAAATTCTCAACACCTCACACACCTCGGCCTCCCCCGACACCCTCGACACCCTCGCCTCACAATTCACTACACTCCTCTCCCAACACATGGACCACGCCGCCACAGTTTGGCCTCTCCTCCCAGCCAAAAAACCCCGCCCACCCCAAGCGTCCCTTGACCCTACTTGGCTTACAAAGAAAACACGCACTCACATACTCAAACTCCGCAAATGCAGCAAGAACAGCGGCCCCCTCCCCTTCGCCCAAGCCCTCTTAAACACAGCTGATTATCTCTCCCTTGACGCCATCAAACAATTGTGCCAAGCACGCATACGCTAACTCCTTCACGCCACCACCACAGATAAGCTGAAGACAATAAAAACTCGAGCCAATACGGCCTACGACACCTGCCCCAAACTCTCCCACCGCCGATTGAAAATTAAAAGCGGCCTCCTACCCCCCGCCAGCACCGCCTCAACCCTCCACCGCATTACCAAACCAGATAAAACTACCGCAACCTCTCCCTCCGCCGTCATCGACGCGGTACACTCTCACTTCGCCACCGAACTCGGCCGCGCCACCCCACACGAACTGCCCACCCCCCCCGTGGGAACTCCCCGGCAACCCCGAACTTAGCCATCGAACCCCGCGGAGACCCCTCTCTCACCCTTGCCGACATGATTACCCGCGACACTTTCGATAAAACCCTTAACTCCCTGGGCACCGGCAAAGCCCCCAGCCCCGACGGTATCCCCAATGAAATAATCAAATTCCTACCACCGGCGACCCGCTCCGCCCTCTTCTCTCTCCTCTCCCTCCTCGCCCACAAATCCTACACCCCTCCTGATTGGTGCCACAACACAACCTGCCTGCTACACAAAAAGGTGACCCCTCCCTCCTCGACAACTACCGCCCTATCGCCCTCATGAATAACCTCCTTAAACTTTGGACAGCACTTATCAAAGATGCAGGCTCGAAATACGCCGAAACCCACGGCACTCTCAGCGACCAACAAGACGGATTCCGACAACACCGCAGTATCCACGACGCCCTCTCCTCCCTCATCATGACGATGGAGGACGCGAAACTCCACAGCAAAGACATCTACGTCATGTACGCGGACTTGAAAGGCGCCGTCAACGCCGCGGACCACCGCATCATGTTCAAACACATGAGTCAACTCGGTATGCCCCCCACCTTTGTCGACACATGCGAACACCTCTACGGGGTCTCAACCACAGATTACATTACACCACATGGCCCCACCCCTTCCATCGACATTAATCGCGGAACCCTCTAGGGAGACACCCTCTCCCCCTTTCTATTCACCCTCTTCCTTGAACCCTTCCTTCGATGGCTCACGGTGGGCAGCCGGGGCTACCGCCCTGCCCCCCCCCGCCACTAACGTCGACCCCACAGAACCCACAGCCACATACCCAGGACACGGCTTCGCTGACGACCTCAGCCTCGCCACGGGCTCGACCCCCAAAATGACCATCCAGCTCAGGAAACTCTCCCTCTTCCGCGCCTTCACGGGCATGACCGTCAACATCCGCAAGTGCTGCATCACCGGCGCCCTTTGGCGCACAGGCAACGCCCTCACCCTCGCCAACACTACCCTCCTCGCATCCCGCCTACAAACTCAGTTCATCACCCTCAACTCCACCCCGGCCCCCATTCCCTCCATTGGCCCCACGGACACATACCGCGTCCTCGGGGTAGAGCTTAACACCTCCCTCACCTTCACCAAACACTGGCACGAACTAAAACGTACCTCTGCATCCCTCATCACCACCCTTTCCACCTCCCCACTAACACAATCCCGCAGAATCAGGGTCATCCGTGGACTCCTCACCGGCAAACACTTCACCCTCCAGCTCGGCCTCTTCACCGACTCCCAGCTTGACACTCTCTCGAAGGACAAATCTGCCGCGCCCTCCGCTCCGCCGTCTCCTCGGTACGTAACCTTCCCCGCACCGCCCTCCATCGCCCTCCCTCCGACCTAAGGTACGGCCTCCCCTCCCTCAAAGCCCACGCCGCACAGCTCACAGTCTGCCACCTACATAAAATCATGAACAACTCAGGCTATAGAGGTCACATGGCCCGCGCACACATCCGCACCTTATCCACCACGTACTCCCACTGGCCCTCGGAATCCATCATGTCAACCAGTTACACCCCACCCACACTCAAGTGCTTAGTCAAAGCTCAGCGCGATGCGGGCACCCTATTCCACAACATCCCTCCACTCTTCCTCACCAACCATATCGCCTCGACACTCCGCGCCCACTTCACCACTCAAGACAACTCCCTCCTCGCCTCACTCCGGGACAAAGCCACACACATCACCGACCCACACAGGCACACACATATGAGCAAGCATACAGCGATTTCTCCCCCCGCAAAACACACGCCTCCCTCCTCCCCCGCCTCACCCCCCTCTGGAAAAATAACATCACCACGTGGCCACAAGTCCTCCTCAGAGCCACCTCATCCTCCTTCATCCTCAAATCCTGCAAATCCATCACCACACTCACGGGGTCCACCACCCCACTCTCAGTCCCCATCCGCCTCCTCGCCGCAATCCTCACCGAACCCCTCGATACTATCCACAACCGCCTCCCCCTCACAAGCCTCACTTCCAAACAAGCATCCCCCCCCACCACTATACACCCCTCATGGATTCCCCTCCTCTCCCCATACCTCCCTCGCTCACCCCCCACCCTCTCATCCGGCATCTACACCTCACGCACCACTCACCCCACCCCCACCGCACCCACCACACACTTATACACAGAATACCTCACCCCCTCAGACCACCACTACCCCCCCTGCGACGTAACGCGCATCATTTCCAAACACAAGGACACAGAATACGGCCAAACGTAGTACATGGTTGAATGGGCCCCGGAACACCTCACGGAATGGGACATTTAGTTACAACTCGACGACGGCTTCCGCCTCATCTCTTCCACCCCCACATCGGTATGCCTCCCCACACCCTCCCCCGCCGACTGCTCCATTTGTCACGACCCACTGCACCTATAACCCGCCTCCACCTGCTGCACATGCCCGCACTTTGCCGTACATTCCCAATGCCGCCCAGCTCAGGGACCTGCCACATGGCAGTGCGAGTGGTGTGCTCGCGGCCAACAACACGACCTCACCCGCCTCCACGAAGTCCAGTGGGCCCCATGCCTACAACTACACGACACCATCAGTGAGACCCCCTCCGGCCCCACCGCCCTCACCGCAATTTACTCCGGCTTTGTCCCCTCCACCACACCCATTCTGCCAGAACCCGGACCCCCCCCATGGTCACACCCCCTAGTCACATTCAACCACGACCCCATCAACCCCGACCTCGACATGCTCCCTACCGGTAAATTCGCCATCCACGCACACCCATCACTCCACGACACCATAGTACTATGCACTCCCGACGGCCGCGCGGTCACCACCCTTAACGGCCCCCGCGTCCGCCACCTCTACCAACTCTTCCGCCCCGACCTCTCGCAGCATACGTTCGAAGAGGAGGTCTACCACCTCCTCACTCGCCTAGGTTGCCGCTCAGAAATCCACTCACCCACACCCGCCGCCACCACCCGTAACAGATGGGCCACTAGAGAAGACCTCCTCACAGCTCTCCGCCACACATTCCGCATCCAAACAGAACTCTACTCCGACCCCCTCAATAAATCACTTCACTCCCACACAAACCACTCCCTCTACCCCGAAGACATAGTCTTCTCATCTAGTGGCAGCAATGCCCCACACACATGGCAAGGCACCAACATCGCCAACCCCGAATACGACCACGAATGCATGCGCCGCGCCATGGAACACGCAATCACCATCGCACACCTCACAGCCCCTCACACACCCAGCGCAACCATCCTCATCCTCCCCCGATGGAAACACACACCCTACCGCCACTCCAAATACATCAACTCCCCATACACCCACCACCTTGACAATTCATGTGGGGAGTCCACAACACCCGCCTTCTTACCCGTAACCTCACCCTGCGCTGCCCACTATGTGGCCAATTCACTAGCAACGGCCACATGGCCGGTAAATGCCCCACCATGTCTGGCCTAAGACAAGACCGACACAACAGCGCGCTGCAACTCCTACTCTCCCTACTGGAGCGCCACAACGGAGGCCGATGGGAAACCATCACTGCAGACTTCGGTAACAAACCCATAAAGTCATTTGCTTCCCCCACTCCTGCCCACACTCCGCTTGACTGTCACCCACCTCACCCTACCCACATGCGCACCCGCCTTGTGGTTGTTGACGAAGGTCTCTCGCCCGACTCCCTAACCTCGTGTCCCGCCGTCCTCCCACCTGAGATTCTCCCCCCCGCACTACGACCCCCCGCACACAAACCCGACTTCATCCGCCTCCTCGAACCTCGATTCGTTGGTCACACAAACGGTCGCCGACGTTACGCATCCATCAAAAAGATTCAGATAGGGGAATGGAAGTACTGCACGGACAATAACCTCTCCCAAACAGCTCACCTCATACGTGCCAAATACACACCCCTTGCAAACGCCATCCGCAGCCACTGGCTAGGCACATAGGTAGACATCCTTCCCATCGTCATGAGCCGCACAAGTACACCGCACTCCTCCACCATCACGAGTCTCACCTCCCTACTCACCGCCCGCGCATACCCCCCCCCTGACAAACTCATCTCCAAAGCACGCCTCGACACGTCTCGCATCCTTGCACAGTTCCACACGCATACGGTCCAATGGCTACATCATCTCCTACTCATATACCGCATCAAGTCCCGCACGACCTTCCGCCGCGCCTCCGCACATTGCCCCTCGCACGACCCTAACATGCACGCAGTCCTCGCCTCGTCTTGCACAACTCCCCGGGGGGGAGTAAAACCCCCGAACATCCCTGGAGATGTTGGATTTAGGTGGTTTACGGTCTCGCCCTGACTTGTAAGTTCCCTATATGGCATAGTTGGGAGGGCCCAGAGACAGCAGCCGGCGCATACGGCTTTTGGCGTAAAGCCGGCGCATACGGTACATGTTGTAAACAATTTCAATTTCAATCATTTCAATTTCAATATTTCCGCGCGTAGTTTTGCGCCCCATGGCTGATTTCACTTTTGCGGGGCATCTGCCCCATGAACCGGTCACTGATTACCGTGACAACCGCTTAGCCCATTGGGCGTCAAGAGATCTCGATACATTCTTTTCCGCCGTTTGCGCTCATGCATCCCTTACAAATGGGCGGGCAGCGCCACCTACCTCACTTTCGAGGGCCGGTACCGACCCCTTCTCCCCTTCGCAACCCTTTCATAACGGCGTCTCGGCCAAGGTCGCCAACTAGGCGGCTAGTCTAGCTGCGGTTGGAGAGTACCGTCGTGCTATGGAGGCCCTAAGCCCCAACCCCGTTGCAAGTGGTCGTGGGGTGCACGAGGAAGTATCACGGTTGCACCCCCAAGACGATGACGACATCGCGAACGTGTTGCCGGATCCCTTCTCCCTCCCTCGTATCAAGCTCCGTGCTTCGGAAGTTGATATTATGGAGGTCGTTGCTAGATGCCCTCGAAATTCTAGTCCTCACGTCGACGGTTGGAGGTTTAAAACCCTTTGCGCGTTGAGTTCCCCTTGCACTCTCACCGGTTTAGCCGAAGCCATCGTGAATGCAGAGGTTTCACCATGCGTTGCCTCATTCCTTGCCTCTGCCACACTCATCCCGCTAGACAAGCTTGATCCCGAACAATGACGCCCACAAGAGTAAGAACTTCGCGACCAAAAGGGGACGTTGCGCCCGATTGGAATTGGCTCCGTTTAAGATCGTTTCGCGAATCGTGCGCTTCTCGCCGTAATTGGTGACGAAGTGTCTCAATGGTTGGCTGCTCGGCAGCATTTTAGGGTTGGCGTCCGCGGAGGGGTTGAGATCGTACAGCTCATGGTTCGAGCCGCGCTTGACGCTTCACCGGACTGGGCGGACATGCAAGGCGACGCATGCAACGCGTTCAACTAGTTCTTGCTAACAACTCTTCAAACAAGGAGTTGTCAGCAAATCCCGCGCTTCGACCGTTGCTCCGCGTCGCTACTATGTTGTATGGTCGTCCATCTACCTTGTACGTTTACGTCTCATCAAATGCTCACGGCCCGGCCATGCGCATCCCGAGTACCCGTGGAGTCCATCAAGGTTGCGTTCTCGGAGCCATGTTCTTCGCAATAGTTGCCTCCCGGGTATACAAACAGTTGGCTGCAATTGCCCCGAACGAATCCGTTGTTTGCGGTTATTCTGATGATGGTCACTTCCTGGGACACCCAGCGTCTCTCGTGGCTATTGGCGACGCTATGCCGGAGGCGTATGCTAGCGTCGGCCTCACAGTGACCATCCGCAAAAACTGTTTGTATTCCCCTTTGGGTGTCGGTGATGCTATCAATAACGTACCCAACGGCCACATCATGCGGGGAGTAAACGTCTACACGGAAGGGACGAAAATATTGGAAGGGCCAATGGGTACATCCGATTTTGCTCGAGACGTGTTCGAAACGGCCTTAAGTAAGTACGAGGCCTACGGCGAACGTCTAAGGGGTCTAGCGGCTCACCGGCACTCTCACACTGCGCTTCGTATCCATTAACATTGCAACCGCCGCTTCGGACACTTTGCCCGTACAGTCCCCCGAGGTCTTGGCAGGGGCGAGGGCTATGGTGACACCGTCGTGACCTTCCTCGAGCGCGCTGACAATGCCACCCTAGATGTGGCGGCTGAGATATTGGGCCTTCCCGCAGCTAGCCCCACCCCGTAACACTCGCTCCGAGATGTCTCTTCCCATACGTTTCGGAGGCATGGGGGTGGGGGACTTGGTTGCCTTGGCGGATGCGGCCCATGTCGGAGCAGCCGGTTTGGCAGTGGGCTCAGCTATCCGTTTCCTTATAGCACAAGATGCTCGCGTGCGCGGGGATTCCGAGGACGAAGTTCCGATGGAGCCGACCATGTATGGGCGGTTAGCGACTGCTATGAGCACAGCGGTGTCCCGAAGGCATGGTACACTGGACGGAGACGACGGCGACAACGAACCCATGTGGTCGTTAGAACTCGTGTTGCGAGGCATAGTGTGTGTGGTAATCGAGTTGCTACACAGCAATGTTGGTCAAGTAGCATCGTGCTAGTACGGCTGTGACTCAGCACTATAAGATGATAAGACAATCAGCAACAGAGAGGATTAGGTTGCTGATTGTGGCAAGTTGCTGTGCGTTAGATATTATCTAAAGGCTCAGAATATACGTTGGCGTGTGTTCATCACAGGGTGAGTGCGTGTCTTGTGATAGGCAAGTGCTAGGCACTTGTTGAGGGAGAGATGACATGCAGTGTCACTCACCGAGTGTAAGTACTCCTTATCACCCCTTGAACTTTGACAGGTTATGGGCCCTCAAGCTAGTAGTTGTTTGAGTCATTTGTCTTGACTGGAACCTAGAGCTTGCTTCTCGAAGAGTGGTAGACATTTGTGGTGTCGCACGATACGTGAGGTGCGGCTGGCTCACAAAGTGGTCGGCTCTTGCTTGTGTTTGTAGCTTTACTTCGATACCCGGCTGATAGCGACTTGTTTGTGTCGCATGGAGCCTTGGACCCCCGAACGCCGACTCGTGTGACGTGAAGATTGGCTTGCTTCCTTTGTTATAGCTTGGCGCTTTCTGGAACTTTATTCGGTTCCGGAGCTTGTCACCCGCCACTTCTCGTGAAAGCCTATAGTGGTCCGGCTGAAATTTTGGAAAGGCATCTTACCAGAAGTCTACTAGCACTCCTGTACGACGTCACTTGACGGACCTTCTGAGACTCGTTTCTGATTGCCTTGGCTGTATAAGCTCCGGGAGTACAACATCGTCTTCGGTTAGCCCTTTGTCGTCTCCTTTTCTGAGCCGAGTTGCCCGCCTCTTCACCGGTACTTGGTGCTTGTCTTGGCGGCATTTTTCCTGATTTCTGGTGCTCTTGAGAGCGCATCCGACGCACCTGATACGGACTCCGTAAAACTACCGAAGTTCAGTGGGGAGTGATGAGATTTTGATGTGTGAAATAAACGTTTCCGTGCATTTGGCCTGATGCAAAAGTGGGCTCCGGCTTTGTCGGCGGATGGTGCCGCTTCCTCTCAACAACAAGTCGACATGTAATCCACGTTGATTCTTGCGCTACCGGAGGACGATATTTCCATTATCAAGAATGTTAGCTAGGATGACAAGACTTGCGGCCATATCGCATGGACCGCGTTAGTCAATCATTCTGAGGACGATGGTATTTACCGGTGTACGGAACTATTGCAGGACTTGGAGACGCCGCAATCGGACGGCGAGAGCGGCATTCAATACATGAGCCGGTTAGTTCGACTGCAACGACAGCTTGCCCGAGTTGGGGACGTCGTCCACGACCGGCGTATCATCATGTACTTGGTGAAGGGCCTACGCAGCGAGTACTAATCCACCACCGACACGTGGGACGTACACAACCTCAGCATGGATACCGTCAAGCGTGATCTTCGTCAAAAGGGCATGCGCATAGAGAGTCGTGCGCAATCACATACAGCGGAACCCCCAACGCCTACGGCTTTTGCAGCGTCTCATTATGACGCAACGACTGAGCTTTTGAAGCGGCAAGTCTCCGAGCTCCAAGAGCAACTGAAATCTCTTCAAGGAGCTGCGACTACTCGTCGTACCTCATATGGCAGAGGCGGAGCGAAATTTTTTCGTGGTGTTTGCTATGGCTGTGGTAAGAAGGGCCATCGCAGGTCCGAGTGCCCCGTCAACAACACCGGAGGTAACTCTGCGCAGGTGGACTCCTCCGTTGCTTTTCCGTCGGTCATGGACGTGACGGCCACCCCTACGGGGCCATTCTCCGAGGCTCGACACATGTTCGAGCGCGATGGGGAAACATGGATGTGGTTGGCTGACAGCGGCGCTAGCCATCACATGACTAGTGTGCGCCGTGACATCTGTGAGTATCGAGCGCTCACCGACCGGCTTTGGGTGAAGGGTATCAGCGCCCGCGCTGTTGGGCGTGGGCTCGGTCCGCATCATTGTGAAGGCTGACGATGGAGAGGAGATTCATGTCAGGCTGAAGAATGTGCTCCACGTTCCTGAGCTATCCCGTCGCGCGTCGTGGTCTTACCATCGGCTTTTCAGCCTCACCCAAGCTCGGCGACAAGGTCATTCTGTGGTGTTAGCTGATCCCGTGGACCACCGTCGTCTTCATGCCGGTCATGGTGGTGGCGTGGTGGTTCCATTGGAGCGCGCACTTGTTGGTGTAGTTGCCGGCGCGGGTTGCGGCGTCGAATCCTACCGCTTCGGTCGCCACTGCGCCATTGCAGAAACGGTTGTGGCATTCCCAACTCGGTCACACTGGCGAGTCGCAATTGGACGGGCTCTTGGCCACTCATGTGGAGGGTGTGGCGTTTTCTGCGTCGGAGAAGTTGGGCTTCTGTGAGCCATGTAGTGTGTGTAAGTCGCACGTCCGTCGTATCTCGCGTGAGCCGGCTGACCGGAATGTTGATGTCTATGAGGTCTTAGGCTTAGACTTCTGCGGTCCTATGACTGTTCCATCCTTGGGAGGACGGCGGTACAGCTTGTGTGCGGTTGATTTCCGCAGCCGTTTCATGCTAGGACGGCGGTCCGCTCCAAGGATGAGGCTCCCGCCTCGTTCCGTCGCATGTTGACTACCATCCGTTTTCTTGGGCACACGGTTCGTCATCTTCGGGTGGACAATGACACGGTGCTCTTAGGTGCTGCCTTCCGAAACCTCTTGGATGAGTTCAACATCGCCGTGGAGATCACTGCCCCTTACGCGAATTGGCAACATGGCCGGATTGAGCGGCAGTAGGGGGCTTTGATCCCGATGGCGCAGTCAATCATCCGGCAAGCCGCGCTGCCTAAATCGTATTGGGCTTTAGAGATGGCCACTGCGGTGCATGTCCGCAATCGTGTGCATAGTAGCGGAGCCGGCGGTGTACCTTTCATCTTGGCGACCGGTAGACGAGCTGATTTGAGCTCCATGCGGGTCTTCGGCTGTCCGGCCTATGTCCACGTTGACAAGTCTCAACGCCGCAAACTTGACGATCGCGCGTGGAAGGGTGTCTTTGTGGGCTACGCTTCCGAATCACCGGCGTGGTTGGTGTACAATCATGCTACTCGTCGGGTGGTGAGCAGCCGTAACGTGGTGTTCGATGAGGCTGCTGTCCTCTCCATGGGGGAGAGCAATGCGGAGCAACGCAGTAATGACGAAGAGGACAGCATCTCGCGCACCATGTGTAGCGAAGAACGGGATGCACCTTCGGGGGAGTCGCCGCTACAGGGGTCGCTGCAACATTCCGGGTCGGTGGAAGATGAACGGGACATGCATTCGGGGGAGACTCCACGTCCAAGGTATAATCTTCGATCCACTGCCTCACCACAGCAATGCGTACCCAGTCCAAGGTATAATCTCCGTTCAACGAGCGCTCCGGGAGATGGATGGACTGCGGGAAGTACCGTAGCTAGTAAGTCAGCCAAAAGCCCGACAGTTCAAGAGCTTGTGTCATACAAGCAAGCGCTCAGGAGTCTGTTAGAGTTGGGAACGGATAGTTACACGGAGGTCGTGCCGGCCCCACAAGGTTCCGGCTATGGTGACTAGAGAAGTGAGGGGAGAGAGATGGCGTCCGGCGAAGGCACCGGCAGGGCCGGCAGACCGCCACTAATAGGGAATAGAGTACCGCTAATAGCATAACACTAAGTACTATGATGACAAATAGCTACCTTGTACATAAGCATTAGGCAACGGGATGCTAGTGCTAACACCCCCCCTTAAGGTGGCCGAGGTCTTGACGTCGTCCTAGCTTGCGTTGAAGAAGGTGCCATCTTGGTCGAAGGTGTAATGCTGTTAGCGTGTGTCTCAAGCCGGGTAGGTGTAGCGACATGCGCTCACAAGAACGTGCTGCTACCGGCGAGTTGCCGATATGAAGCGGTTCCAAATGTACTGCGGAATATATTATGGGTACATAACCCGTTTGAGTTGGGAACGGATAGTTACACGGAGGTCGTGCCGGCCCCACAAGGGGGCCGGCTATGGTGACTAGAGAAGTGAGGGGAGAGAGATGGCGGCCGGCGAAGGCACATGCATGGCCGGCCGACCGCCACTAATAGGGAATGGAGTACCGCTAATAATAGCATACCAGTAAGTACTATGATGACAAATAGCTACCTTGTACATAAGCACTAGGCAACGGGATGCTAGTGCTAACAGAGTCCCCAATCGGGGGAGTGGGAAGCAGCTATCAAGAGCGAGTACGACTCACTTGTATCTCGATAGTCTTGGACATTGGTCCCTTGTCCTGCCGGCCGCAAAGTCGTAGATTCCGAGTGGGCATTCAAGTTGTAGCGCGATGCCACTGGGCAGATAACAAGGTACAAAGCAAAACTTGTGGATCGCGGGTTTACTCAGGAGAAGGGTGTGGACTACCACGATACTTTCACTCCCACAATGAGGGTGATTTCTATTCGAACGTTGCTCGCGCTTGCTGCTCATAATGATTGGGAGATGGAGCAGCTTGATGTGGTGACGGCATTCGTGGAGGCCGATATCGAGGACGAAATCTACATGAGGCAGCCGAAAGGATTCCGTCACACCGACATCAATGGAAAGGAGCCAATGTGCTTGTTGAAGAAATCATTGTATGGCCTCAAGCAAGCTCCTAGGAACTGGAGTAAGACAATCACAGCATGGCTAGAGGAGTATGGCGTCAGCAAATCCAAGGTGGATCCCGGCATTTACGTCTTCATCAAGGAGGGTGAGCTTTATGTCTTGGCGTTGTACGTGGACGACGGCATCATCGTCGGACCAGCGGGTAGCTTCATCGTTGGGTTCAAGTCGGGTTTCGGCGTGAGGCTCAACGTGCAAGACCTCGGTCCAGTGTCTTGGTTGCTTGGCATGACAGTCGAGCGTGATCGTGGCAGCCGCACCATCAGGATTGGACAACAACAACACGTCTTAGATATGTTGCAGCGCTTCAACATGATGGACTGCAAGCCAGTGGGCTCACCTGTGGCGGTCGATGCTTTGAGCAATTGTGTGGAGACGTCGACATTAAAGTTCCCTCCCGGTCTAGTACCGTCCCATAGCTTGATCGGTAGCTTGGTGTACGCTTCCGTAAGCACACGGCCCGACATCACCATGGTTGTTAGCAACCTTAGTAAGTACATGTCCGACTCCTCTCAGTCACATTGGGAGCAAGCCAAGAGGGTGCTCAGCTACCTCAAGGGGACCGCAGATTCGGTGTTGATATACGGTGGCCCACCTTCATCAAAGGTGGTAGGATGGTCGGATTCTGACTACGCGAATGATATTGGCGAGCGGCGCTCTCGCACGGGGTATGCGTTCATGCTCAACGGTGCAGCGGTGAGTTGGAAAAGTCAGCGGCAACAAACTGTGGCGTTGTCGACAGCGGAGGCAGAGTATATGGCGCTGACTGCGGCCACTCAAGAGGGGATGTTTTTTAAGCAAATGCTCCATGAGTTTCACCAAGACTCCGGGTCTCCCATCACAATTCACGAAGACAATCAGAGTTGTATCGCACTCAGCAAGAATAGCATGACGACCGGACGCAGCAAGCACATGGACGTGAGGTACCACTTCTGTCGGGAGAAGGTGGAGAGCGGAGACATCGAGGTGCAATACTGTGCGACGGAGAACATGCTTGCCGATGTGCTTACCAAGCCACTAGTGAGTGCAAGGCACGGCAAGTTGTACAATGCCATCATGGGATTGCCTGCGTAGCAAGGGGGGGTGCTGCGAGACATGGTTTTGTGTGGTAATCAAGTTGCCACGCAGCAATGTTGGTCAAGTAGCATCGTGATAATACGGCTGTGACTCAGTACTATAAGATAATAAGCCAATAAACAACAGAGAGGATTAGGTTGCTGATGGTGGCAAGTTGCTGAGCGTTGGATGTCATCTAAAGGCTCAGAATATACGTTGGCGTGTGCTCACCACAAGGTGAGTGCGTGTCTTGTGATAGGCAAGTGCTAGGCACTTGTTGAGGGTGAGATGGCATGCAGCGTCACTCACCGAGTGTAAGTATTCCTTATCGCCCCCAGAACTTTGACAGATTTGTGAAGGGGGTCTGAGTAGAGTTCTGTCCGGAGGTGGAATGTGTTGCGAAGTGCTGTGAGTAGGTCTTCTCTAGTGGCCCATCTGTTGCGTGTGGTGGTGGAGGGTGTGGGTGAGTGGATTTCTGAACGGGAGCCTAGGGGAGTGATGAGGTGGTAGACCTCCTCTTCGATCGAGCGTTGCGTGAGGTCGGGGCGGTAGAGTTGGAATATGTGTCGGACGCGGGGGCCGGAGAGGGTAGTAACCGCGCGGCCGTCGGGGGTGCAAAGGTTGGTGGTGTCATGTAGTGTTGGGTGGGAGTGTATGGTGAAAGTGCCGGAGGGGAGCATGTCGAGGTCGGGGTGGATAGGGTCGTGGTTGAATGTGATGAGGAGGTGCGTCCATGCGGGGGGGTCCAGGTTCGGGTAGGATGGGTGTTGTGGAGGGAACAAAGCATGAGTTGAGTGCAGTGAGGGCGGTGGGGCCGGAGGGGGTCTCACTGATGGTGTCGTGGAGTTGTAGGCAAGGGGCCCATTGGACCTCGTGTAGGCGGGTGAGGTCGTGGTATTGGCCGCGGTCGCACCAGTTGCATTGCCATGTGACGGGTTCCTTAGCGGGGCGGCATTGGGAATGGACGGCAAAGTGCGGGCACGTACAACAGGTGGAGGTAGGGTCTTTGTGGAGGGGGTCATGGCAGATAGAGCAGGTGGTGGGGGAGGGGGTAGGGAGACATACCGATGTGGGGGTTGAGGAGATGAGGCGGAAGCCGTCGTCGATTTGGAGTTGGACGTCCCATTCCGTGAGGTGTTCCGGGGCCCATTCTACCATTGTGTTTGGCCATATTCTGTGTCTTTGTGTTTGGAAATGATGCGTGTGACGTCGCATGGAGGGTAGTGGTGGTCTGAAGGTGAGAGGTACTATGTTTCGATGTGTGTGGTGGGTGCCTAGGGAGGGGGGTTCTGGTGCGAGGGGTATGGATGCCGAATGAGAGGGTGGTGGAGGAGCGGGGGAGGTGGGGGGATAGGAGGGGAATCCATGAGGGGTGGATGGTGGTGGGGGGGGATGCTTGTCTCGGGGTGAGGTGTGTGATGGGTAGGCGGTTGTGGATAGTGTCGGTTGGTTCGGTGAGGACTACGGCGACGAGGCGAATGGGGACTGATTGTGAGGTGGTGGACCTGTTAAACCCTGCACACACGATCACTATGGAAGATGACTAACGCACACGTAGTAACAATCACATTCACGCAAAGGGAAAGTCACGCAAAGGGACAGTCAGAGAGACAACCAGTCCGAGGCGTGGTGTCGGGACACTAGAAGTGTTGGAGATGTAGCCTAGCGACAACTCTGTGCCGAATCAAACAGTTTATCGGTATGTCCGATCTAGACATGTACTAATCATATCTAGAATAGCTTCCATTAGCTATCTAACTAGAAGGTATTACTTACAAAACTCCCCTAAAGGTAGCTACGGGATGAAGCGTTGCATTGGGTCTTCTCCTCCAAGGATTGCACTTCGGTGTCTTGTTAGTGCTAGTCCTGGAAGAGGCTTGGTGAACATGTCGGCCACCATTTAGTCAGTGGGGAAGTACCTCAACTTGATGGTTCCCTACTCCACGTGGTCCTTGAGGAAGTGCCACTTCAGACCGATGTGTTTGGTCGTCTCGCTGACCAAGGCATTATGGGAGTACGCAATAGCGCTTTGGTTGTCCTCCCAGATGGTGGTGGTTTCGGTGATGGGGGCGTTGAGGATCTCCCCCATAAGTTGCCGGAGGTGGAGTCCCTCCTTGGTGGCGTCAGCCGCGGAGTAGTACTCGGCTTCACAAGTGGATTGGGCCACACAAGTCGGTTGTTTGGACTTGTAGCTGATGGTTCCGCGTCCAAGAGTGAAAAGATAGCCCGAACACGACTTGCGGGTGCTGTTGTCGTTTGCCTAGTCAGCGTCGGCAAAGCTTGTGAGTTGGAGACTGTTGTCCGTGCCCCCCCCCAACGGCATACGCATGTCGATGGTGCCAAGCAGTTAGCGAAGGACCTTTTTGAGAGCATGCAGGTGTGCGTCCGTGGGGGATGCTTGGGCGGAGCCGAGGATGCTCAACGCCGTTGATCGGGGCGCGAGCAGACGGTCGCGTACTTCAGACTGCCCATGAGACTAGGGTAGACGTCCTTGGCCACCCATGTGAAGGGTGGCGACGTCATGTGCGCGAGACCGGCGAGGAAGTCGGGGTCCATAGGGAGGGACGAAGGCTTGGCGTCGGTCATGCCGTACTTGGCGAGAACGTCGCGCAGGTATTTGGATTGATCTAGCGAGATGGTCCCGGCCGAGCGATTGCGGGTGATGTGCATGCCGAGGAGTTGGGAGAGGTCGCCCAGGTCCTTAATTTTGACCCGGGTACCAAGTTGTGCCTTGAACGATGCAAGCCATGTGGCATCATTGCAGGATGCGGGAATGTCATCCACGTACAAGGCGATCATGGCAAACACGTGACCGGTTCGGAAGATGTAGATGCACGGGTCGGAGATGGATTGTTGCCACCCGTTGTCGACGAGCCATGCACGGAGCAGCATGTTGAACTCGCGAGGGGACTGCTTAAGTCCGTAGAGATAGCGCTTGAGATGACACACTTTGGACGTGCCATCACTAATGCCGAGGGGCTGGCGGATATACACGTCCTCTTTAATAGGGGCGTAGAGGAAAGCAATGTCGATGTCAAGCTGGCACAACTCTAGGTCGCGGGCGGCTGCAATGGCAAGGAAGAGTCGCAGGCTGGCCATGCGGATGACAAGGGAGAACGTCTCCGTATAGTCTAGGCATGCGTGTTGGCTGCACCCTTTGGCAACGAACCGTGCTTTGAAGCGGGAGACATCGCCAACGGTGTCGCACTTGACCTTGTAGATCCACATGTTGTTAACGATCACGCGGTCGGGGGGAAGCTCGACGAGTTCCCACGTGCCGTTGTCTAAGAGGGAGGAATACTCATGCTGCATAGCGGCTTGCCACTGGGGGGCATGGGCGTTGTCCAAAGCAGCCCGGAACGTTTTGGGTTCCACACAATCTCGGGCGGAAAGGAGAGCGATTGCAGTAAGTGACGTGCCGGCAAGGGTGTGGGGGAGTCCAGTGATGAGGTCGGGCACGACAGGTAGCTCGAATATGTCCTCCTTGGCCTTGCCATGTTCAGGGTCACAACACGCCGTGACAATGGTTGGCGGGTAGTCGGACATGCGGGCAACAAGTTCGCCGTAGCGAAGTGGATGGGACCGGAGTCGAGCATGGCGAGGTGCAGGGGGAGGGGGTTGGGGGTCGGGCACGGTGGTGTCGATAGGGTGGGAGAGGGGTGAGATGTTCTGCGGAGGGTCGTCATCAGAGCTGTCGGTGATGATTGCGTCGACGGGGAGTCGTGCACCGAAGCCCGGAGTGGATTCTTGGAAGACAACATGGGCTGAAGTGGTAATGCGGCGAGTCTCGGGATTGTACACGCGGTACCCGGGTGCGTCAGGGGGATAGCCCACCATGACGCCACGAAACGCTTTTTCACAGAGTTTCCGACGCAGCTTGTCAAGCACTTTGGAGAAATCAGCGCACCCGAAGACGCGGAACTTGAAGGCGTCAGGCAATGACGACGTAAGGAGAGTGAGGGGAACGCCACCAATGAGGCCGACCGAGCGGTTGCACGTGCGATTGTGGAGGAAAACAAGAGTGATGACAGCGCATGACCACATGGAGTTGGGACGGCCATGATGAAAAGCATCGCATAAGCGTTGTCCCGGATAGTGCGCCAAGGGCGTTAGGCCTTGCCGAGCATGTGATGGGCATACGGGGCAGAGAATTGAACCCCGACGCCGAGGCGGGCGCACATATGGCGGGTGGCAACAGCTTTAAACACAAAGTCCGAGTCGAACTTAATGACCGGTGCAAACGCGCCTGAGTGGGAGTGATGGCGTGCATGCAAGTGTTTTATGTCCAGAAGAATGGTTTCCAGCTCAGCGCATGCGTCGTCTTTGGTCTTGAGGAACCGCACCCACATGTAATGGGTATGGTGGTCGATGACAAGCAGGCAGTAGCGGAGTTCATGTGGAGAGGGGACATTAACAAGACCCCAAAGGTCAGATGACAAGTTGAGAAGGGGACCGGATGGTTTCGCGCAAGCAGCGGTGTTACGTGGTGAAGCAATGGCATGTGGAGCAAGCATGAATCGCAAGAAACATGTTTTACAAAGCTGGCTAATGCTAGGCTAGTTGGGACACCGTGGGTATGTTGGGCTTGCAAGCTTTGCATGTTAAGGTGTCCAAACCGGCGGTGCCACAGCAAAGGGTCACACTGGGCAGTAAAGGCAACACGAGAACATGGGTCAAGTGCTTTTTTCCGCGGAGGGTCTTGGGGGCAGCTATGGTTGGTGGGACATGAGGTAGAGACCGTTGCCGGAGGGCTCTAACACTCCCATTTCTTAGGTACCACGAGCAGACCATTGTCGGAGTCAGTGGGGAAAGTTACAGCCGCTGTGGGACAATTACCAACTGACACTAAGTAATCTGCCGATGTGCTGAGTAGAGCGAGATGGGAGGTCGGGTGTATACAACGCGTGAATCGTGCGGTGGATAACGTGGCGAGAGGCCAACCGAATGGACAAGCGCACGGAACCACTGCCTTTGACATCGACACCAACTCCACCCACGCGAGAGCGCGTCGAGGGCGAGTGGAACTACTCCGAAATGCGGTCAACTTGATGGAACATGCGAAATCAACTACCCAATGCTGCGAGAGGTCACGACCATGGGCAATGGAAGATGAGAAAGCGACAGAGCTGAAGGGGACACTCACCTCGGTGTCAACATATTCATCCGTGCAGTCCTCAAGGGTGGGCAGGCTGTCGGATTCGACGAGTGGCACGTCGATCATGAGAGCAGCGTGCGGCGATGTAGAGTCACCATGGGTACCATACTTCTGGACGATCATCTTCCGTTTGGCCAGTGTCCACTTTAGAAGAGGGTCATATGGGGCAGTGTAGGAGGACATAATGTGGTCCAGACTGCCTCATGCGCTGCACTTGTTCGGGAGGCCACGGCCGCCACGAGGTCCACGTTGGATGTGGCCTCGGCCGCAGTGTGAGCCGCGACCAACGGCGACAAACTCTTAGATGTGAGAGGGCGATGTGTCTGGGGCCGGCATGCTCGGAGCACCGGCATTCTCGTCCATATTTTGTGCCAGGTGGAGAGTGTTGGCCATCACCTCATCAGCGGACATGAGGTAGTTTGTGTCGAAGGCATTAATCACGCATTGCTTGGCTTGGCCGAAGGGGCCGCGCAGCATGAGGAGGCCAAGGATGTGTTGGGGGATGGCTGCAGACTCATCTATGACTTGGCAAGTTTCGTTATACTCATCGAATGTCTGCCGGTGGAAGTGGACGTAGTCAATCAGTGATTGATAAGGGCGCTGCCGGAGCATGAGATTGTCTAGGAGGGAGAGAGAGAGGGCGAAGGATCTGCAGTCCAGCCGTTCACACACGATGTCCCAGGCTGCAGTGGCGCAGCAGGGACGTGCATGAGAAACGCACTTCAAGGCATGGTTAGCGCGCTTATTGGCGCTAGCTGCATGAACCCGTAGGGTGTATGCGTAGTGCTGCACCTGCTCATCCAGCCGGGCGCCGGATTCTCGGATTGCCAGCTGCGGGATAAGGTACGCAGCCTTGATGGAGAGGAAGTTGAGAAAGTCCCTCTTCCACTGCTTGAAGTCCGAGTTGGGTCCCATGGTGGCAGCCAAAATTTTCATGGACCGGTTGAGGGCGTCCTTGTCGAAGCCGGTCGCTTCGTGGGCGGCACGTCCGATGACCACCGGGTTAATGGTGGGGCGGCGTCCTCCACGACTGCCGAGGGCACCACGCGCGGCAGGAGAAGAATGCTGGCCGGAGAAGTGACGAGGTGGGCCACCAGCGAAAGGAGAGTGGCCGGGCATGGCCGGCGGCGGACCGTAAGGGTGGGGGGGTCCACGGGAGGTAGGGGCGTGGTGCGGCCGTGCGTCGGGGAAGAGGGGTCCTTGAGTGGGAGGGGCGTGGCCAAGCAGGGGGTGAGTTGGAGGAGGTGGGAGGGTGTCCACAAAGGGGCCGTCGCGAGGGTGTTCGAGCTGCGCATCGCAACGGCGCGGAGCGATAGTGGGGTATTCTGGAGCAACTGCAGCAGCAACAATAGCAGCGTCGGCCGACTGCACGTCCATGCGGGCGTTAATGAGCGCCATTGGCTCCATGACGAGCGCGAGGGTATCATGGGTCGGAACGCTAGAGCTATGTTGAGAGCCGAGGTCATGGGAATCAGGAGGCGAAAAAGGTGGAGAGTCGGCAGAGCTAGCTTTCGGTGCCATCGGGGCAAAAAAGAAGAGAAAACTGAACAAAAGGCAGCGGTACGAACCGCTAGCATGACTTGTGCATAACAGCGGTTTCAAAGAGACGGCCTGATGCCCGCCGACCCCTCGGCCTGATGCCCCGGGGTGTCTCAAAGCACCTTTTTTGTGTCCTCCACCCAGGGTGGGGCACAAGTCGGGGCCACGGCCGGGGCAAGTGGAGAGATGCGCTGGCGGCTGCGTCGCTAATAAAAAAAAAAATATATATATTAAGCTAGGGCTGTCGTGCACCTTGTGTATGCGTATTCACCCGATAGTGCGCCCCCCCCCCCCCCACGTCTCCAGCTAAGACTTGTGTGCACCATGTCCGCACACAACGAGTGTGTCGGTGTGGGTGGCTGTCGGGCGTCCTCGAGCAACTGACTTAGGTGGGGTGGAGGGTGGATTTTAAAACGCAGTTTATACTGGTGATACCACCGACAACATGGTGAAAGTACTAAGTGTCTATATAACCTTGCCTTCTGCAGGAGAGGTGGCGATCGCAGCTCACCGAACCAGGTTATCGAGCGTGAGTGACGTGAGGCGGGGGCCCATAACATGTTAAACTGTGCACACACGATCAATATGGAAGATAACTAACGCACACATAGTTACACTCACAGTCACGCAAAGGGACAGTCACAGAGACAACCAACCCGAGGTGTGGTGTCGGGACAACAAAAGTGTTGGAGTTGTAGCCTAGCGACAACTTTGTACCGAATCAAACAGGTTATCGGTGTGTCCGACCTAGACATGGTCTAATCATGTCTAGAATAGCTTACAATGCCTATCTGCAACTAATAACTATAAAGTATTACTTACAATAGGACCCCGTGAGTGTGGATATGGATTTGCAATATTTGAGGAGGACGGAGGATGTGGGGGCGCGGAGGAGGACTTGTGGCCATGTGGTGATGTTGCTTCACCAGAGGGGGGTGAGGCGGGGGAGGAGGGATGTGTGTGTTCAGCGGGGTGTGAAGTCACAACATGTTTGTTTGTAGGTGTGTTAGTCGGTGATGTGGGTGGCTCTGTCTCGGAGCGAGGCGAGGAAGGTGCTGTCTTGGCGAGTGAAGTGGGCGCGGAGAGTGGAGGCGATGGGGCTTGTGAGGGAGAGTGGAGGGATGTTGTGGAACATAGTGCTTGCGTCGCGTTGGGCCCGCACAAGGCATCGGAGTGTGGGTGGGGAGGATCTGCCTCACATGATGGACTCAGTGGGCCAGTGGGTGTATGTGGTGGAGATGGTGCGTATGTATGTTTTGGCCATGTGGCCTTTGTATCCGGGGGGGTTCATGATTTTGTGGAGGTGGCATACTAAGACCAATACGAGCACCATGTGGCAATTGAAATTGAAATTGAAATTGTTTACAACATGTCCCGGCAAACTAGACCGGCTGCTGTCTCACGGGCCACTCTACTTCGCCATACAAGACTTATTAGCAAGTTGGGCCCGGGTCTCTCCGACCAGGTACATTTCGTATCGACAAACCTATCTGCAATGTGTGTCGACGTTCCTCGGGAGTTATATAACTGTAAGCAACCGCAGTAATTGCCAAAGTTCCCCCATCTAAGCAGTAACAGCGTAATAATTTTGTAATCAAGAAAAACAGATCGAAAAATAAATCCACTTGTCTAGAAATGCAAAACTAAACTGCTGCTCGACCTTCACGATGCACGGCCCGCTCCCGCCGAACCGGGGTGTCGACCGGCCTAGGCCGGTCGGCGTTCGGGAGGGACGACGGGCCAGCCTAATCTAGCTCCCGCGTGACTTCGGTCTTGCCGAAGGTAGGAGGAGAAAGGCTGGCCAAAAAACCCCTCCTCGCGCGGTCGCTCGTCGATCCCGCCGCTCCATCCCGTAAACCCCGCCCCAAGGTCTTGCCGCGTCCACCGACGCGGCGGTCCTCCGTGTCGAGGTCCCCCATCACCTCGAGGACAGGTGGGGGGGACCGAGACACACAGACATAGAAAAAACTAGCGCTCCTGCCTCCGCGCCTGAATTTTCCCCGCTCATTTCCCCGGTTTTTCTCTCTCTGGTACCCGGGTACCTGTCGGTTTTCCGGCCTGTGGCCGTACCCTCCCCCCTCTGATCGCGCGTCCACCGAGCAGCCTTTTCTTGAGCGGGGGCCTCCGCGCTCACCCGGGCCCACGCTCAAGGACCCCTAGGAGTATGAAGGTCTGTCGGGGTAGTGGGTATCGAAGAGGGGGGGGGGGGGGGCAGGTCACCGTAGCCGGATCCGGCGGGCCGCGGGCGCCCGGAATTAAACAAAACCCTCCGTGCCGGGTTTTCCGGCGGCGCCGACCCAAAGGGTCGTCGCCGCCATACCGTGTCGCTCCTCCCGTCGCGACCGTCCTCCTTGTCGTCCCAGCTGACTCCTCCCCCCGTGAGATGACGCTGGACGACGTAGCGGCGCGCTAGTGAGCGCCCTACCCTGGTGCTGCTCCCCAACTAGCTCGACGCCGGGTACGGACACTGTTTTTTAGTATCCGAAAAAGCCCTCCGTACAGGGCTTTCCGGCGGCGGCTGATCCTTCGGATCGCCGCCGCCTCATATAGCCGCTCCTCCGTCTGCGACTAGCCACCGGCATGTGCCATGTCTTGCCTCACCCCCCGGCAAGGTTCGACCGGCACAGGGCTGGTCGACGGCTAGCGAGCGCCCTTTCATGGCGCTGCTTCCCGGCTGGCCACCACTAGCTCCAACACCCGCCTCCCACCGCTGATCCGGCCGTACCCTCCTCGCCATCAAACGCTGCCGTAGTACAGGCCCCACCCCTCAAAGTAAGGCTGTATCTAGGAGTATCTGTACGCGAAAGAACATATCGGACGGGCCGAACGGGAGATCTTGGCGCCGGTAGTGCACAGAAGTTATTTTTTTCAAAAGCCCTCTGTACAAGGCTTTCCCGACATCTGCTAATCCCACGCATCGAGCTGTCGGCCCTCTTAGCCCCCTACCGTGCCAGGCCTGGCACGGCTACGGGGTTTCCAGCGCCCACCACGGGGAGGTGAGGGGATGCCGACGGGCTTGCGAGCGCACCCCCCTCCGGGGCCGCCGCCGCTGCGCCGCCGGCGGGCGCCACCATGTGGCACCTCTTGTGTCCGACCCTTTATGGAGGGGGTCGGGAAGGGGGTGGGAGGGATGGTTGGGGGGGTCGGGGGTTGCGAGTGTGGGTGGGTCGGTGGAGGGGGTCGGGGGGGTTGGGAAGGAGGTGGGGGGAGGGGGGGCGGAGGGGGGTGGAGGGCCGTGAGGGGTTGGAAGCGCTCGATGGGGAGCGGGGTGGAGCGGAAGGTGTGGTGCCAGAGGAGGGAGTGTAGGGAGTAGACGGTACGGCGTGGGTCGAAGGTGGGGGGTTTGTATGTTTGGTCGGGAGGAGAGGGGAGGATGTAGTAGGTGTGGAGGAGTACGTGTGTTCCGCACGACCACGCGTGTGTCGCGTCCTTCAGGCGTGGGGGGTTGAGGATGCGAAGGGGTCCGGTGGGTGGTGGGGGTATGGCATTCCAAGAGGCGAGGAGTGAGAGGGAGCGCGCGAGAAGGGTGGGTGGGGGAGGGCGGTGGAGGGAGTCAATCTAGGTGGCTGAGGTGTGGGTGAGGTGGAGGAGACCAAAGTGTGAGTGTTGCCGGGTGCGGACGAGTAGAGAGTGACGGGGTGTGCCTGGTGTGGGGGTGTGCCTCTGTTAGAGAGGTCAGTCCAGTGGTTGGGGTATAAATTATGGTTATGGAAGTTATCGACTTCGTTATTTGTGATCATAGTATATGAGTCACATGTATTGGAGTGTAGTTTAGTTCGGGAGGTAGCAATGGAGTAGATGTTGGTGTGTTCTTGGTAGCGACCTCATTGAAAGGAGAGTACTGCAGAAGAGTCGAGATGGCCGATGGGGGTGGGGAGGCCGTTTACAAGGTTAAGGTCAAACATATAGTTGTGTAGTTTGATGGTGCTCGTTCGGGGTTGAAGTAAGGCGGGAGCGAGGCCCGATGTGAGTTGGTTACAATATGTGAACGGATACCATGGAGGGGGTGTGGGGGGTGGGGGTTGTGGGGTCGAACCTCCGGGCCGGGTGACCCATTTTTTGTGGAGTTAGGGACGGGGGTCGGCCATGTCGACCGGTGGGGACTTGGAGGGGAGGTTGGGAGGTCCGGAGGGGTGTGGGTGCTCGGTGTCGGTGGCCGGCTCTTCATTGAAGTCTTCGAGCACGTCTTACAGGTCGTAGTCATAGTCTCCTTGGGAGGGGGCTTGTAGAGGAAGGAGGGAGGGGGTGTGTGAAGAGTACGGTATTGGGGGTGGGGGATGGGACGGGGCATTGGGTGGGGACATGGGGTGGTGGTAAGGACAGGGTCCGTGATGCGGGACCTACCAAAGGTGGAGTAGTGGTGTGGAGTGATGTATAGTGAGTGGTGTGTGTTTGAGTGAGAGTATGAGAGTATGAGTGAGTGAGAATGAGAGTATGAGTAAGAGTGTGAGAGTATGAGAGTTTGAGTATGAATGAGTGATGTATGGTTGTGTGGGTGAGGGTTCCGCGGAAAATTGGGGCGCATGTCGATCCTTGAGTAGGACCTGCTTGTAGGATTCCGGAAGGTTGGAGGGCATAGATGTAGTGGTCGACTGGTAATATACAATGTATGGGTTATGAAGGTTGTGTGTGTGAGTAAGAAGTATGATTGAAGTGGTCGGCGTGTGTTTGCGGCACACCGCACACGACCATGTCGGATGGGACATGGGTTTGTTGTTCGTAGGCGTCGGGTGTGAACGTCCGGACGCTCGGAGGGGCGCGTGGTGGTGCGCCGTATCCGTGGGGGGTAGTGTTTTGTAAGTGATGGAGCTCGGAGGGGTACCGTAGTATCGGGTGTAGTACACGATGTGTTGTGAAGCGGGTGGCGCGGAAGCCTTATGGTGAACTGAATTCAAATGATGGAAGGCTGCGCCTTGTTGTGTGTATCGCATGGTGAGGCTAGGGATCCACTGACTTGGGTGAGCTATGCTCGGTTGGGGAGAGGTGATCGGTGCCCGTTGTCCAACGGGCCTTGTGACCACCAGTCTGTCGCTCATAGGGAGGCCAAGCCCGGAGCAAAGACGGTCGGTGTTGCTCATACGAGCTACCGACCCATCCCTTTGTTTGGGTCAGTACTTTAGTAGTACTTAGGAATTGATGACTGTCTTTAGTGACGGTAGGATTGGGTCGGGGTCGCAAAAATGGGTAAAGACGGGTCAACGGTGGGACGCGGGTGTTGGAGATAGCGGCGGGCAGCCGGGAAGCAACGCCAAGGCAAGGCGCTCGCCAGCATTGGACCAACCCTGTGAGACTCGAGTCTCCATGGGAGTGAGGCTAGGAGCTAAGTAGGACGGAGGAAGGTCGCAGCCGGAGGAGCGACACGGTCTGACGGCGGAGGTCCACATGATGGACCGTCGCCGGAAAAACCCGGTACGGAGGTTTTTTTGGACAAATAGTTTCCGTAAACAACATCTTTTCAGGAGTGGCGACTCGATCAGCGACTTCGACCAACCTCTCCCCCGGTCGGTACCAAGTTATCGATAGCTGCCTAAGGCATGGTGCCAAGGGTTATCGCAACGGCACTCTACATATAAAGGCGGCCCCTTGACAGCGTAAACCACTCGGAGAGGGTACGGGCGGACTTCGTACGATTAGATAGGTGTTGGAAACTAACAAAGACGGACATGGGAGAGGAGAAAATCTGGCGCGGAGGCAGGAGCGCCAGCCAGACACCATTTGCAGCTATGGACTTCCTCTCTCCCCAACCCTCGGAGGGATAGGGAAGTCTAGGCTAGGAGGCAAGCTCCGACGGGAGGAGCATCGATATCTCGGACGGGGGAGCGCGTGGATCGGGACGGGACCATCGACGACCCGTGCGAGGAGGTTTGTAATATGTCTCCCCCCCCAACCTCCGGCACGACCGGAGTCGCACCGGAGCAAAGGTCAAGCAGGCCCGTCGCGACGAGCGCGAGCTGATGACCTAGGATGCTCAGCGCCCTCGCATCAGTTGGAGCAAACTACGGATCGTGGATACTAGCGATAAATCATCTTTCATACCTAGTGAACAATTAATGTTTACTAGCATGAATTTGACCGTATTGTTACTGCCATTGGAGAGGATTAGTGATTTTATGGCGTATATCCTACGATCAAAAAGGTGCTCTTGAAGGCCTTATCACAGGGGCGCCCGAAGACAACAACCGTTAACTCGGTG